>JAODAL010027814.1:0-54338 GCA_025379985.1 Phyllomedusa bahiana
CGGGGCTTCCGGAGCTTCTTGGCTCCATCCAGTGGCCAAATATCCCTGCTCATTTGAGTCCTACCGTAAGACGCTGGTATTCATAGAAGCCATAGCACTGTAGCTGAACCCGTACCCTTAAAGGGATGTTATATAATTCTCCTGGTTTTCTCAAGCTAAAAAATTCCGAAGTAGGTTAAATTAGATAAACATGTGGACCCTTTATGACTCCTTATTCAAGAATTTGCGTGTTTGCCTTTGGTTCTGGTTCTGAAAAAAGAAGCTGGGATATTCCAGCTTATTCATCATCTCTCATCCAAATTTTTCATCTGGTTGAGCAAAGTTGGCATCCTTCTGCCTTTCACAAGATGGAGGGGCTCAGGACAACTTTATCCTTTTTGGAAATCAAGATTGATTTAGGAATGGATAACGTGTAGTTTCTTGTTTTTTTCAATTAGGTAGTTGGCAAATTGAACTTAATTGCTCAAGAATAAGACTTGTACCCTGGTTACAATTCAGTCTGGATAAAACAAATGAAAAACCTCAGCTCTACAACATCAAGGCTTCTGAGAATGTACTTTCCTTGCCTGGACCACCTTTATCACCTGTGGAAGGACAAAATGTTATAAATTCATATTCTTAATCCTTTATAATCAATACACAGACATGAAGAGAGAAAGCGATATCAGATGACATATCAGCAGATCCATGAAGGAACAAAGTGTGGGGTATACAGCACTTTCCCCAACAGAGGATACTTTCATTGTAATATATTGGCTGCATGGAGTTCACCACGTCTATAATTTTACCTACACAAGCCAAGATACATAATCTAGTCCTGGCATAATATTTAGGGACTTTTATGATCATGCTTGATGGCAGAGCACTAAATACATGGCTTAAGTTCATAAAATCTTGCAGATAACAATGAATATTATTAATTGTCACAGGATTTTGCAGGTATACAGCTTCCAAATTATGGCGGCTATGGTGAGGGAGTCCTGCAAGCAAAGAGGTATGGGAGAAGCTTACCTGGTTTCTCAGGAGTAACTGTTACACTTCCTTGTCCTCCCTGAAAGAGAAAAAGGTGTTAAAATAGAAAAATGTACTTAATTCTTAAAAGTACAATCAGGCCTTTCAACGTGTGTCCATGTTCTGTTACCAGGTTTTCTGAATACTAGAGAAAATTTTACACAAGATCTCTACCTTTTTGGCATGTACGAGTTCAGTCTAAGCCAAATAAAGAAGCTGTGCCTTCACCATCACCAATAGGAGTCAGGGTCCCCTGTGCAGTCATTCTAGGGTTGTCACAGCCCATACCGCGGACATGGCCCGGTGCCTGTTTCTGTCCCGTCTCCATTCATGCCGCGGCTGCTGCTGTGGACCACGGACACGTCTGTTTACCTGTCTGTGTCTCCGGTTCCTATACCTGTTGTTCTGTCCCGTGTTATTGCTGCTACTCACCTGTCCTCGCTCCTGTTTCTGTCTGGGTCTGCATGAGCTCCCAAGGGGGCATGCATGCTGTTCTAGTTTTAAAGGGACAGTGTCCCAATTTCCTGTCTAATGACCTACGACCTCCTGTGATTTAAAGAACTTCCTGCCTCTGTTCCTGGTTAGTTAATGATTGTCCACCTGAGCTCCTGACCTCTGTTCCTGATATTATTCCTATCTGCTACCTACGTACGTTTAGCCTATCAGCTTGTTACCTGTTTAGTCTGCTGTTACCTGCCATACTTCCAGTCTAATACCAGTATTTCTGTTTATTCTTTATCCTACCAACTTGCCTGTCAGATACTTGCCTGTGACCGGTCATCTCTGCCAGCAACCAGTGTCCTTGTCCTGCACTTCGGCTGGCAACGCGAGTAGCATACCATCTGCGCTCACAGTGGCCCAGAGGATCCACACCAAGCACCCGGCATCCATGGTGTCAGTGCATACTGACACCATTGGTCATTACAAGGGTGAAGCCTGACCTTATCCCCATTCTGAGACTTTAACTTTCGGGGGCCAATTTCTAAGATAGGAGTGGGTCCCAGAGTTGGTCCCAAAGTCTATGGTGGGCACACCCCTTAACGAGCAAGAGCCCATGAGATTGTTCTGGCAATGGAGGCACAAACCCCTCTCATAAACCATCTAGCTGTTTCTCCTCCCGTCCATGTTGGTGTTCCACATACACGTTCCCATAGGCAGGTCTTTCCCATTCCTTCCTGGGCTCTTCTTCCTGAGGTTCTTCTAGGCGTAACTGACACAGGTCTGCCGAGTGTTGATGTTGCCGATCCCACTACCACAGGCACTGATGGTTGTCCAGATGAAGAAGAAGGCACTCACATCAGTCTCAGGCATCCCGCTGACATTCCCCGTTTTTTTTTGGGTGACAGTTCTGACTCCGGTAGAAGATCTAGAAGATGCAGTAAGAGCTGGAAGCCTGAACATATGGCTGGTCAATTACCAGCCAGGCTTATGTGAGAGTTGAAGATTCATCACCAGGTCTTGTTTCAGGGCTGAGTGTGTTGTTTTCATCCGGGGTAAAATTTTGGGTGCAGCTGATTTTCAAGCTGGTGAACCTCCGGCCTTAAAGAATTTACTAGCACAGGTAGAGCCTAGCCTACCCGCCATGGCGCCTGTCATGAATGAGTGTGTAGTGGATCCACTGTGCCACAATCGGGCTTACTCCGAGGAGGCCTAACTGAGTGGCCATGGGGTTCTTCACAGAGCCTTGATGGTAAGGATGGCTTAGCCCTGATGGCTGCAAGGTGTAACCTCAGAGCAGTTCCCAGCAGTGGCATTAGACCCCAGACAGGTCCGAAAGAGCCAAGGCTGGTGTCACATTGACAAAGACACAGAGAACTAGAAGACAATGGAGGCTAAATAAAACACATAGAACAAAGACAGAGGCCAAATAGACACAAATAACAGCCACAACAGGAACAAGACTCGGCACATAGGCAAGAAATGTAGACCGACTGTAAACACAGACAGGGACCAAAGCTGGAAACACTGACAATAAAAAGGCTAGGAACACAAATATGGTAGGAAATGCATGAATACACACAAGTAATTAGGCAAACAGACAAGGACCAAACAGGACTAGAAAGATAGACAAGACAGAGTGACCAAACATGGCAGGAATACAAGCAAGGAACTAGGCAAACAAACAAGAGTGACCAGAGCCAGGAAAACACCAGACTCAGACCTGGAGCATTGGGAGGAGTTGGCTTATAACCTCAAAGGTACAAGGGGATTGGCAGAGAATACCCAACCCCGCTGCAGGATGTGGGGATAAATAGGAGCTTTGATGGTGAAATCGGACATTGAGTCTCCTTCCAGTCAATCCTACCCGCAATCATTTATTGGGCTGTTGATAGGTTATTCTATTATGACACCTGCCTGCCGATGGGCTGCTCTATATTGTGCCATTCTAAGAGATGTTTAGTTCATTCTTGGAATGGGTGGTGCAGTGTGAGATGGGTTCCTGCTCGATTATCAATGTTTTGGATGACTTCTTCTTTTTGTCGCCCTGTGGTTCAAGTCAATGTTGATTCATTTTGGACACTTTCTTGATCTACATCAGCAAGTTTAGCTTCTCTCTATCTTTGAAAGAATGGAGGGCCCCAGTACGGGGAATTGACTTGGAAATGCATTCACTTGGAAATAGAAAAACTTGTAGGTTTTTTTCTATATTTTAATGGAAAATAAAACTTATACACTGGATAATGTTAATTCTGGACAAAACAAATTAAAGAACATAAAGTAGAAAAAAATTTGTACTACAGCATCCAGCCTGATGAGAATGTTCTTACCTTTCCTGGACCACCTTTATCACCTGTGGAGAGACAAAAAGTTCATATTGTCACCCTTTTATATGTAACACACAGACATGAGGAGGGAAGAGAGATTTTAGAGGACAGATCAGCAAATCCATGAAGGAACAAAGTGTGGGGTATACAGATCATCCCCCAACAAGCGGATCATTTTATTGCAATATATTGGCTGCATGGAGTTAAAATATGGCGACCATATGGAGGGATGTCAGCAAGCATAGAGATATGGGGGAAGCCTACCTGGTTTCTCTAGAGCAACTGTTACACCTCCTTGTCCGTCCTGAAAGAAAAAAAGTTTTAAAATAGGAAACTTTAGTTAATTCTTAAAATTCCAATTGAATTAAATCTTACAATGTTTTCTGTATATTAGGGAACGTTTTACACAGGATCTCTACCTTTTTGGTATGTAAGAGTTCAGTATAAGCTAAATAGACAAGCTATTTAGCTTCAATACACTAGATAATATTCAGTCTGGATAAAACAAATGAAAAAAACTCAGCTCTACAACATCCAGGCTTCTGAGAATGTTCTTACCTTTCCTGGACCACCTTTATCACCTGTGGAAGGACAAAATGTTGTGAGTTCATATTCACAACACTTAATAGTCAATACAAAGACATAACGAGGGAAGAGAGATTTCAGAAGACAGCAGATCAATGAAGGAAGAAAGTGTGGGGTATACAGCTCATCCCCCAACAGATAGATGCTTTAACTCTAATATATTGGCTGCATGGAGTCCATCACATCTATAATTTTACCTACACAAACTGAGATGAACAATCTAGTCCTGGCATAATATTTAGGGACTGTAATGATCATGCCTGGTGGCAGGGCACCAGATACAGGGTTTAAGTTCATAAAATCTTGTGGATAGCAATGAATATTATCATTGGCCTCAGGATTTTGCAGCCTGCAAAATGGGACAGCCATGTGGAGGAAGACCTTCAAGCAAAGAGATATGGGGGAAGCCTACCTGGTTTCTCGAGAGGAACTGTTACACTTTCTTTACCTCCCTGAAAGAAAAAGACTTGTTAAAATAGAAAACTTTACTTCATTCTTTAAACTACAATTGAATAAAATTTTACAGTATTTGTCCATGTTCTATAATCAGGTTTTCTGTCTGCTAGAGTACATTTACACGATCTCTACCTTTCTGTCATGTAAAAATTTTGTACAGTATAAGACAAATATAGAAGCTGTGCCGTCATCATCATCAACAGGAGGTCATGCTAAGGTGAAGTGCGACCTGCTCTCCTTTCTTATGAAAGTTAAGGGCGACATGTCAGAAAAGAGGCGCTTCAAGCCAGTTTTAAGGCGCATTAAGTGAGTGTATAATGCACCTGAATAAATAAACCTGCTTAAAATCTGCTCTCTGGTATTCCTTGTATAGTATATTTAAAACACCTAATTTAGGCATATACAAAAAAAATTATATTATAATAGCATAATATTGCTAGCATATTTTATGCGCCTACTTTAGGCGCATTCAAAAGTGTCAAATGTGCCCAGTTTTGGTGTACGACAGTCATTTATATAGAGAATACGGTGTCAACAGTTTTTTGGTGCAAAATACACCAAAAAAATGGTGCAGCACTAATGGCACATGTCGCCCTAAGTGTCTTAATCCAAGGCTTACTCCAAAGGGGTCTGGCTAAGTGGCCATTAGATTCTTCACAGAGCCTTTGATGATAAGGATGGCTTAGCCCCGGTGGCTGCAAGGTGCAACCTCAGAGCCGTCCCTGGAAGTGGCAGCTGACCCCAGACAGGCCAGGAAGCTCCAAGGAAGGTGCCACAATGACAGAGACAAAGAAACAGAGAAGACAATAGAGGCCAAGATACAGACAAGGGACGGAGGTCAAATAAGACACACAAAGCAAAGACAGAGTCCAAAGAGACACAAAGAACAGACATAAGATAGACATGCATGGACCAGCAAGGACAGAGACAAGACTGGAACAGGACTGGAAAAAAGACAGGGACAAAAGCTGGAAACACTGACAATAACAATACTAGGAACAAAAAAATGGCAGGAATACAAGCAAGGAACTAAGCAAACAGACACGGACCAAACAGGACTAGAAAGATGGACAAAACAGAATGAACAGAGCCAGGTAAACCCCAGACTCAGGCGTGGAGTGTTGGGAGGAGTTGGCTTATAACCCCACAGGTGCAAGGGGATGAGCAAAGGATACCCAAACCCATTGCACTTTGTGGGAAAAAAATAGGAGCAGGACAATGTCTATTAGGCAGGCAGTGTTTAAAGCTTTGATGGCAACATCGGACATTGGGTCTCCTTCCAGTCAATCCTGACTGCCATCATGTATTGGGCTGTTGATGGGTTATTCTATTATGACACCTGCCTGCCGATGGGCTGCTCTATATCGCGCCATATTAAGGGAAGTTTAGTTCATTCTTGGAATGGGTGGTGCAGTGTGAGATGGGTTCCCACTCGATTATCAATGTTTTGGATGATTTCTTCTTCTTGTTGTGATTTAAGTCAATGTTGATTCATCTTGGAAATGTTCTGGGTCTACATGAGCAAGTTTGGCTTCTCTCTATCTTTGAAGGGACAGAGGGCCCCAGAACGAATTTATAATTTTTTTTTTCATTTTGATTGAAAACAAAATTTATACTGTACACTGAATAATATTCATTCTGGACAAAACAAATTAAAAAACATAAAGCATCCAGCCTGATGAGAATGTTGTCACCTTTCTTGGACCACCTTTTTCATCTGTGGAAAGACAAAAATGTCATTTTCTCACCCCTTTATAGTCAATACACAGTCATGAAGAGGGAAGAGAAATTTTAAAGGACATATCAGCAGATCCATGAAGGAAGAAGGTGTGGGGTATACAGCTCTTCCCTCAACAGATGGATACTTTCATTGCAATATATTGACTGTATTATGTCAACATATGATGGGCATGTGGAAGGAGTCCTGCAAGCAAAGAGATATGGGGGAAGCCTACCTGGTTTCTCAAGAGGAACTGTTACACTTCCATGTCCACCCTGAAAGAATAAAAGTCTTAAAATAGAAAACTTTATATCATTCTTAAAACTACAATTAAATTAAATCTTACATTGTATGTCCTGGTTCTGTTATCAAGTTTTTTGTATATTAGGGAAGATTTTACAAAGGATCTCTACATTTTTCATATGTAAGAGTTCAGTATAAGCCAAATAGATAAGCTGTGCCCTCACCATCACTAAGAGGAGTCAGGGCCCCCTGTGAGGCCATGCTAGGGTGAAGCGCGACCAACTCTCTATTTTGAGATGCAACATTTTGGGGCCCGTTCTTAAGATAGACACCTGCACCTATCAGATTATGATAGCGTATCCTAGCTTATTTAGTTATTTAGTTAAGTTATTTAGTGAGTAGATATTTGGTCACTGACCTCGATGCATCAGATAGGGAGCATTGAACACTTTCAGATATGGCCTCTGAATGCAAACTGAAATTTGCTAAGACAATGAATAATTTTCAGTTGTTGATTGTATGATGGGCCAAGTACCTTCTGGATTGTTGTCTGGAGCTGTTTGTGTATACATATGGATGCTGTATATAATGCTTACAGGTCAAATGGGGGTAGAGTGTGATGGAAGTATTAAAAGTTTCATAGGTGCTTTGCACTGCAGCCCATGATTGGGTGGTAGATCAAAGCCACTGATGTTTGTGTCCACCTGATGGTGGCCTAGAAGACCTCATGCTTTCAATCCACTGCCACTCAGCAGCTGCTGGCTCCCAAGTGTCAGTGGTCATCAGACGCCTGGGAGATTCTTGGCTCCATCCAGTGCCCGATGTCCCTACTCAGTTAAGTCCTACAGTAAGACACTGATAATCATGGAAGCTATGGATCGGTAGCTAAACCTTTACCCTTATAGGAATGTTTTATAATTCTCTTGTTTTTCTCAGATAATTTGAAATCTGCCCAGGACATCCTGAATTTATTAAGCAAAAAAATTCAGAAGGAAGTTAATTTAGGTAAACTTGTGGGTCCTTTTCGATCCCCTAATGCTTGTTTACCCCTGGTTCTGAAAAAACAAGCTGGGATGTTCCAGCTTATTCATCATCTCTCCTATCTGATGGATTCATCTGGGAATGATGGGATTTTTTAAGGGAGAAGTCATTGGTCTCTTTTGATAGAGCTGTGGCGCTGGTTCTTCAGGCAGGGTTTGAAGCTTTGATGGTGAAATTGGACATTGACTCTGCTTTTCGTCTCCTTCCGGTTTATCTTGACTGGCATCATTTATTGTGTTGCCAGATTTATGGGTTACTCTATTATGACACCTGCCTGCTGATGGGCTGCTTTTTCGAAATATTTAGCTCATTCTTGGACTTGGTCGTGCAGTATAAGATGGTTTCTTGCTCGATTATCAAATATTCAGATAATCTCTCTGTCTGTCCCTCTGTGGCTCAAATCAGTGTCCAGTTCTACATGAGCAAGTTTGCCGTCCTTCTGACTTTGCAAACAAGGATGGGCAGAGTATCTTTATCGTTTTTGGGAATCAGGATTGATTTTGGAATGGATAAAACATGTCGTTTATTTAATTACAATTAGGTAGTTGGCAAATTGAACTTTATTGCTCAAGAATAAGACTTATACCCTGGTTAATATTCAGTCTGGATAAAACAAATGGAAAAACCCTCAGCTCTACAACATCCAGGCTTCTGAGAATGTACCTACCTTTCCTGGACCACCTTTATCACCTGTGGAAGGACAAAATGTTGTAAGTTCATATTCTCACCATTTATTGTCAATATACAGGAAGGAAGGGAGATGTCAGAGGACATAACAGCAGATCCATGAAGGAACAAAGGGCCACATGTATGAAACTGTTTTGGTCTAAAACTCACTCTTTTACCCATAGGTTAGTGAGTTTTAGACCTAAACAGGTTCATACATGTGACCCAAAGTGTGCGGTATATGGCTCATCCCCCAACAGATTGTAAGATATTGAATGCATCTAGTCCATCACATCTATAATTTTACCTACACAAAGCGAGATAAATAATCTAGTTCTGGCATAAATTTTAGGGACTGTTATGACCATGCTTGATGGCAGGGCACTAGATACAGGGTTTAAGTTCATAAAATCTTGTGGATAGCAATGAATATTATTATTGACCTTAAAATTTTACAGGTATGCAGTTTGCATAATAAGGCCATCATGTGGAGGGAGAACTACAAGCAAAGAGATATGGGGGACGCCTACCTGGTTTCTCCCCAGCAACTGTAACACTTCCATGCACAACCTGAAATAAAAAAAATTGTTAAAATAGAAAACTTAACTCCATTCTTACAATTACAATAAAATCAAATTTTACAACTTGTGTCCATGTTTTATAAACAGGTTTTCTGGCTATTAGAGAATGTTTTACACAGGATCTCTTCCTTCTGGGCATGCTAAAATGTAGTATAAATGTAGTATAAGTCAAATATAGAAGCTGTGCCCTGGTCCCCATTCTCAGACTTAACTTTCCTTAAATAGATGCAAGTCACAGAGTCGGTCCTATGGCTGGAACACCCCTATAAGTGAAGGGGCCCATGAGGTGGTTCTGGCAACAGAGCCCCAAACCCCTCTCATAAACCAGCTAGCTGTATCCCCTCCCATCCATGTCGGTGTCCCACATAGATGGTTCCATGGGCAGGGTCTTTCCCATTGCCTCTTGGGCTCTTCCTCCTGAGGTTCTTTTAGGCACAACTGACACAGGTCTCCTGAGTGTTGATGTTTCCGCTCCCACAGGCACTGATGGTTGTCCAGATGAGGCAGGCACTCATATCGGTTTCAGACATCACCCTGGTGTTCCCCCACCTTTTTGTGTGACAATTTTGACTCCGATAGAAGATCTAGAAGATGCAGTAAGAGCTGGAAGCCTAAACATATGTCTGGTCAACTGCCAACCAGGCTTGAGTGAAAGTTGAAGATTCATCAGCAGTTCTTCCAGTGGACAGCGGTGTGACAATGCCTATTAGGCAGGTAGGGTTTAGAGCTTTCATGGTGAAATAAGACACTGAGTCTCCTTCCAGTCAATCCTGATCGCCATTATTTAATGGGCTGTTGATAGGTTATGCTATTATGATACCTGCCTGCCGATGGGCTGCTCTATATTGTGCTATTTTAAGAGATGTTTAGTTCTTGGAATGGGTGGTGCAGTGTGAGATGGGTTCCCGCTCAAATGTTTTGCACAATGTTTTGGATGATTTCTTCTTTTTTGTCGCCCTGTGGTTCAAGTCAATGTTGATTCATTTTGGACACTACAATATCAGACTAGCAAGTTTAGCTTTGCTCTACATTTGAAAAGATGGAGGCCCCAGTTAGACTTTACTGTTCTGGGGAATTCACTTGAAAATGGAAAATACACTGCATAATCTTAGTTCTGGAGAAAGCAAATAAAAAAAATTAAGTAGAAAAAAATTGTACTACAGCATCCAGTCTGATGAGAATGTTCTTACCTTTCCTGGACCACCTTTATCACCTGTGGAAGGACAAAATGTTGTAAGTACATATACTTAACCCTTTATAGTCAGTACACAGGAACAAAGAGGGAAAAGAGATTTTAGAGCACATATCAACAGATACATGGAGGAACAAAGTAATGGGTACACAACTCATCCCCCAACAGATGGATACTTTTATTGTAATATATTAACTGCATGGAGTCCACCACATCTATAACTTTACCAAGCTACACAAACTGAGATACACAATCTAGTCCTGGCATAAAATTTAGGGACTGTTATGACCATGCTTGATGAAAGGGAACTAGATACAGGGTTTAAGTTCATAAAATATTGTGGAAAACAATGAATATTATTATTGGCCTCAAGATTTTGCAGGTATACAGCTTTTGAAATGGGGTGGCCATGTAGAATGATGTCAGCAAGCAAAGAGATATGGGGGAAGCCTACCTGGTGTCTCATTACCAACTGTTACAGTTCCTTGGACGTCCTGAAAGAAGAAAGTGTTAAATTAGAAAACAAAGTTTCATTATGGCTTCTTTTATTGTTTTCTTTTTTCCATTTCTGTTATACAATTTTCCCAGTTTTTTCCGATATTTTGAAATCTGCCCAGGACAGCCTGGATTTATTAAGCAAAAAAAATTCAGAATGAGGTTAATTTGTGTAGACTGGATTAGGGACGTCTCATAATCCTTTCCTCCCATTCAAGAATTTGTGTGTTTGCCCTCTAGTTCTGGATTCGAAAAAAGAATGAGGGAAGTTCCAGATTATTCATCATCTCTCCTTTGCGTAGGGTTCATCTGTGAATGATGGGATTTTGACAAAGAAGTCACTGGTGTCATACATCTCTTTTGATAGAGCTGTGATGCAGGGTTTGGAACTTTGATGGAGAAATTGGACATTAAATCGTGTAGTATGAAATGGGTTCTTACTCAATCAAATAATCAGATAATTTCCCTTTCTGTCCCCTTGTGGTTCAAATCAGTGTCCAGTTCTACATGAGCAAATTTGGTGTCCTACAGTCTTTCAAAAGATGGAGGAGCCGGGTATGACTTTATTCTTCTTGGAAATCGAAATTGACTTGTAAAAGGAAATGAACGTGTAGTTTCTTTTTTTCCATTTAGATAGTTGGCAAATTGAACTTTATTGACTGAGAACAAGATTTATACACTAGATAATATTCAGTCTGGACAAAGGAAATAAAAAAACAAATAAAATAGAAAAAATCTCAGCTCTACAACATCCAGGCTTCTGAGAATGTTCTTACCTTTAATGGAACACCTTTATCACCTGTGGAAGGACAAAATGTTGTAAGTTCATATTCTCAAATCCTTCATCGTTAATATACAAACATGAAGAGGGAAGAGATGCTTCAGAGGGCATATCAACAGAGTTATACAGGAAGAAGGTGTGGGATATACAGCTCTTTCCCCAACAGAGGATACTTTCATTGTAATATATCGGCTGCATGGAGCCCATTACATCTAGATATAGGGGAAGCCTACCTGGTTTCTCAAGAGCAACTGTTACACTTCCATGTACAACCTGAAAGAAAAAAAGTCTTGAAATAGGAGAAATTACTTTATTCTTAAAAGTACAAATAAATCAAATCTTTTAATGTGGGTCCTTGTTCTGTTATCAGATTTTCTGTCTATTGGAGAATATTTTACACAGGATCTCTACCTTTTTGGCATGTAAAAGTTTAGAATAAGCAACATAGAGAAGTGCTGCGCTCACCATCATCAACAGCAGTCAGGGCCCTTTGTGAAGCCATGCTAGAGTGAAGTGTGACCGGCTCTCCATTCTTAGGTGTAACTATTGGGGGCCCATTCTTTAGATAGGTGCAGGTCCATGCAAAATGTCATCAACGTTTATGGTGGAAACACCCCTTTAAGCGCAGGGGTTCATGAGGTTGTTTTGGCAATGGAGCCCAAAGCAGCTGGCTGATCCCCCTTGTGTACCCACAGATACCCCACATAGACTGTCCCATGGGCGCGGTCTCTCCCGTTTCTTCATGGGCTCTTTTTCCTGGGGTTCTGCTCATTGAAACCAGCGCAGGTCTGCTGGGCGTTGATATTGCTGCTCCTGTCGTTACTCACAGGTATCCATGCAGTGCAGGCGCTCCCATCAGTCTCGGTTGTCTGCTGGTGTTCCCCGTCAGTCTCAGTTAACATTTCTAGGGTTTCTTACGACTCAGAATATTTTGAGGATGAAGTAATAGGTGGAAGACTGAACAGGCAGCCGTGGGGCCATCCAGATCTGCACAGCAGAGGTATCAGCCTGAAGATTTGTCAGTGAATGTTCCTGTGGAATCGGGTGTGCTGTCACTGTCAACTTAATGTAATTTTACAACGGCTTTTATTGCAGGTGATTTGCCAGCTGATGTACTTCCAGCCTTGAAGAATTTACAACCACAGCTAGAGTGGGATAAGCCTACTTGATGATGATAAAAGAAATAAAATATGGCTAAATCAGTACATTGATATTTGGCTGCTGATCTTGGTGGTCCAGCATTGATTTTTGGCTCCACCTGATAATGGCCTAGAAGGCCTCATCCTTTCAATCCTGAAACCATTCCCGCAGCTTCTGGCTCTCAAGGGTCAGGGGTCGTCTGACACCAGGGAGCACATTGGCTCTATAACAAGGGTCACTAAAAGTACTTTGACTTGTAAGTACAAGCATGGGTGCTTCAGCAGGCCTCGTCCAGTGACCCGATGTTTCCACTCAGTTAAATCCCACAGTAAGATGCTGGTAATCGTGGAAGCCATTGCAATTTAGTTAAACCTATACCCTTATAGGGAGGTGGCTGTGAAATTGCGTTATGGCTTCTCATAGCGTTTTTTTGTTTGTTTCTGTTATACAATCCTCCCGGTTTTCTCAGATAATTTGATAGCTGCCCAGGACAGACTGGAATTATTGAGAAAAAAAATTCGGAAGGATGTTATTTTGGATAGACGTTTGAGTGCTTTCATGACCTCCCCCCATTCATGAATTTGCATGTTTGCCCCCTGGTTCTGGTTACGAAGGAAGAAGCTCTGGAAGAAGTTCTGGCTTATTCATCATCTGTCCTATCCGAAGAGTTCATCAGTGAATGTTGGTATTTTGAGGGAGAAGTCATTGGTGTCGTTTAATAGGGCTGTGGCGCTGGTTCTTCAGGCAGGGTTTGGAGCTTTGTTGGTGAAATTGGACATTAACTCTGCTTTTCTTCTCCTTCGGTTTATCCTGGCTGCCATCATTTATTTGGCTGCAGGTTTATGGGTTAATCTATTACGACACCTGCCTGCTGATGAGCTGCTTTTTCAAGATGATTAGTTCATTCTTGGAATTGGTCGTGGGTGAAAAGATGGAGGGCCCCAGTATGACGTTATCCTTCTTGGGAATTGAGATTGGGTTGGAAATGGAAAAACCGTGTAGTTTCTTTTTTTTCCATTTCGGTAGTTGGAAAAATTAACTTTATTGCTTGAGAACAAGACTTAGAAACTACATAATATTGAGTGGATAATGTTCAGTCTGGAAAAAATAAATAAAAAAACCCCAAATAAAATAGAAATAAAACCTCAGCTCTACAACATTCAGGCTTCTGAGAATGCACCTACCTTTCCTGGACCACCTTTATCACCTGTGGAAGGACAAAATGTTGTAAGTTCATATTATCAACCCTTCATAGTAAATACATAAACATGAACAGGGAAAAGAGATTTTAGAGGATATATCAACAGATCCATGAAGGAACAATGTGTGGAACAGCTCTTTCCCCAACAGATGGATGCTTTTATTGTAATATATTGTATGCATGGAGTCCACCACATATATAATTTTACCAAACTACACAAACCGAGATAAACAATCTAATCCCGGCATAAATTTATAGGGACTGTTATGATCATGCCTGATGGCAGGACACTAGATACAGGGTTTAAGTTCATAAAATATTGTGGAAAAAGATGAATTATTGGTCACTGTGTTTTACAGGTATGCAACTTGCAAAATCAGGTGGCCATGTGGAGAGAGTCTTATAAGCAAAGAGATATGGGGGAAGCCTACCTGGTTTCTCAAGAGCAACTGTTACACCTCCATGTACAACCTGAAAGAAAATAAGTGTTACAATAGAAAACTTTACTTCATTCTTAAAATTACAATTAAATCAAATTTCACAGTGTGTGTCCATGCTCTATAATCAGGTTTTCTGTATATTACAGAACACTTTACACTGGATTTGTACCCTTCTGGCATGTAAGACTTTAGCATAAGCCAAATAGAGAAGCTGTGCTCTCACCATTAGTGATGAGCGAACAGTAAAATGTTGGAGTTCGAGTCCTGGTAGAAGGTAATTTAGCTAATCTAGACTAATAAACATTATAAACAGAGAAGTCTGAATACACTCATATGCGTTCATATGCTAATTACAGACAGCTTGACCAGGAAGTGACAGAGCAAAGCAGCATTATTTCATTCATGCATTCTTATGAGATGAGACAACCCCTTTAATGAATAAAATTTGGATCTAAGAGTGACAGAAAAAACTGAGAGGCTAAAATATTTAATTCCTTTCAATGGCTAACTGAGAAGATGAGGACAGCTTGCAAGCAGGGGCGTAGCTATAGGAGGTACAGCGGTAGCAGCTGCTACGAGGCCCTGTATCCTGAGGAGGCCCAAAATAAAGATTTGGAGGGCTACAAGGAGGAGGAGTAGAGGTGTATGCAGTGCACATCAATGTCATACAGGTATATATTTCAAAATAAATTCAGCCGTAAGACTTGGTAATCTAGCTGCTGGCAGCAGTAGAAAACAATTTGTAGAAGCAGCAGGCACAGGAACTACAGACATGAGATGTAGCATAGTTTAAATGTGTATTTCACATTGTCAAGAATACATGCTGCAGTTTTCTAGTCAGTGACATCGACAACTGGGGCAACAAAATCGTCAGAAATCCGCGCTTGATTCATTTTTATAAATGTCAAACGATCCACATTGTCAGAGGAAAGACGGATACGTTTATCAGTTATCACCCCGCCGTTGAGTAAGATTTAGCAACAGAAAGAACTCTATTTCCTGGATATGTATCTGTTTGGCAATAACACACAGTATATTTGAAGGTATTTTACCCCCAAAACTGCCAAAAATTAACTTTTCTCCACTCAGTATAATTATCACCAACCAACTACTATTTAAAATATATTTCTTTGCATAGGAGAATTGGAGACGGTGTGTTTTAAAATGATTTCACCCCCAATACTGCAAAAATGGAACTTTTGGGCACTGAGTATGATTACATAAGTATGATGTATATGAGAGTTAGGTGTTACGTGAGCCCGCAAATGTTGCTAAATAACAACTTCTGGGTGTGGGAAAGATGCAGCCAGCAATACCAAACTCCCTAACTATTGATTTCTATGGAGAGGAAAATGCTATCTAACTAACTAAGAGCAGTCTGTACAGTACAGAGAGTGAGCTGAAAATAGCGTTCACAAGACAATACATTAAAATATATATAACATAGTCATGTGATTTTTAGCAGACAGTGAGAGCCCCACACCTCAGCGAAGACGTTTTTGACACATCTCTGTGCTATGCACTGATTGGATGGCCGCCAAAAGTTCAGAAAGGTGATTGGATGGCCGGCAAAAAGTGCATAAAGCAGCTAAAAAAGAAACTCAAACCGGCTTGTTGAATGCCATGTTGAACTCGAACTTTACTCAAACTAACAGTAAAATTTTCGGTTCGAGTTCTAAAAAATTCAAGATGTTCGACTCGAACTCAACTTTTCTTGAACGGTTCCATCAACACTACTCACCATCACCAATGGGAGTCAGAGCCCCCTGTCAGTTCAAGCAAGGGTGAAGTGTGACCTGCTCCCCATTCTGAGACTTAACTTTTAGGGATCCATTGCTAAGATAGGTGCGGGTCCACGAGTTGGTCCCAAAGTTTTTGGTTCGAACACCACTTAAAGTGCAGGAGCCCATAAGGTTGTTCTAGCAACAGAGTCCCAAACCCCTCATATAAATGTTGTTTCCCCTCCCATTCATGCTGGTGTCCCATGGACACAGGCTTTCCTAATCCTTCTCGGCCTTTTCCTTCCTGAGATTCTTCTAGGTGCAACTAACACAGGTCTGATGTTGCCGCTCCTGCTCCCACTGATCAAGTAGGCACTCACATCGGTTTCAGGCATTGGCAGCAGGGTCAGCATAGAGGAAAGCAGCAGACAGCGGCATGACAATGTCTATTACACAGGCAGTTTTGGATGATTTCTTCTTTTTGTCGCCCTGTGGTTCAAGTCAATGTTGATTCATTTTGGACACTTTCTAGATCTACATGAGTAAGTTTGGCTTTTCTCTATCTTTGAAAGGATGGAGGGTCCCAGTTAGACTTTATTGTTCTGGGGAATTCACTTGGAAATGGAAAAACTTGTAGTTTTTTCCATTTTCATTGAAAACAAAACTTATATGGTGGATAATGTTAATTCTGGACATAACAAATAAAAAAAAGAAGTAGAAAAAAATGTACTACAGCATCCAGCCTGATGAGAATGTTCCTACCTTTCCTGGACCACCTTTATCACCTGTGGAAGGACAAAATGTTGTAAGTTTTTATTCTCAACACTTTATAGTCAACTCACAGGCATGAAGAGGAAAAGAGATTTTAGAGGACATATCAGCAGATCCATGAAGGAAGACAGTGTGGGGTATACGGCACAGCCCCCAACACAAAAATATGTTCATTGTAATATATTGGCTGCATGGAGTCCATCACATCGATCATTTTACCAAGCTACACAAACTGAGATACACAATCTAGTCCTGACATAAAATTTAGGAACTGTTATGATCATTCTTGATGGCAGAGCATTAGATACAGGGTTTAAGATAATAAATCCTTGTGGATAGCAATGAATATTAATATTGGCCTCAGGGTTTTGCAGGTATACAGCTTCCAAAATACGGTGACCATGTGGTGTGAGGTCAGAAAGTAAAGAGATATGGGGGAAGCCTACCTGGTTTCTCATATCCAACTGTTACACTTCCTTGTACGTCCTGAAAGAAAAAAGTGTAAAATTAGAAAACTTTACTTCATTCTTAAAACTACAATGAAATCAAATCTTGTGTAGAATGTCCATGCTCTGTTACCAGGTTTTCTGTATTTCAAGGAACATTTTACACAGGATCTCTACCATTTTGGCAAGTAAACACTGGACTCAGGGTTTAGTCTAAGCAAAATAGGCAAGCTGTGCCCTTAACATCATCAACAGGAGTGAGGACCCCATGAGGCCATGTTAGTGTGAAGTGTGACCAGCTCTCCATTTTGAGATGTAACGTTCTAACAATATGCCATCAAAGTCCGTGGTGGGAACATTCCTTGAAGTGCAGTGGTCCCTGAAGTTTTTTTTGATGGCAGAGTCCCAATCTCTTATGAAGCAGCTGACTGATGCCCCTAATGTACCCATAGGTGTCCCATGTAGATGGTTCTATGGATCTTTTTCCTGAGGTCCTGCTCACTGCAACCAGCGCAGCTCTGCTGGGTGTTGATGTTGCTGCTCCCATTGCCACTCACAGGTTCCTATCCTGGGACATGATCATGATCTGAGTTTATCAATCTGGTGCCCCAGTGGTAATGTTGTCAGGACGCTGACACTGCGGTGGCTACTATTGGTATTGTTTTGCTTATTGATATCATGGTGGCTACTGTGAGTCATAGTGTGGTTATCAAGCATAGTCCTGCTGTTTATTTATGGAATGGGGTCCTATTGAGTGGCATTATTTATTTTCTCTATTGCTGCTAATTAGATTTGTTTAGGCCTTATATCATTTATCAATATTGTTCTACATGGAAAATCCTTGCTCCCGTTTTTTGGCCCTGATGATTCCCAGTATCTAGGGATGAAACATGTTGGCCTGTTTATGGGTGTTTTTTCCAATTATATTGGACCTATATATTAGACCTGTTGTTGTTTGGAGCTGCTAGTTATAGCCTTTTTAGGCCTTGGAATCGTCTAGTAATATAGTTTAGTTTCATCTCTATATTTTGTTTAGTAATGGGGTATATTTGGGTATTTCTGTGGTAGGTTAGGTTCCGGTAGGGGTCATTCTTATTGGGACGGGATCTTCTTTATTTGGGATAGGTAGGGTTTTAGTATAGGACATAGGGTAAGTCTAGGGTATTATAGGTCTTTAACATATTTTTTATATATATTTATTAAAGGTTATATTTTAGGTCAAGTATTTTCCTGTTTGTGTTTTTTTTCACTCACAGGTACCCAAGCAGAGCAGGCGCTCACATCTGTCTTGGTTATTTGCTGTTGTTCCCCATCTTCTTCTTCGGGGGGGAATCTAAGGAATCTTATGACTCCAATAGAACATAAGAAGTTTAAGCCTGAAGATTTATCAGTGGTTCTTCCTGGTGTGTCCTGTCGCCATCTGGTGAGTCTAGTTTTCCACGGGTTTTGGTCACAGATGATTTACCAGCTGGTGCACTTCCTGCCTTGAAGAATTTATTAGCACAATTAGAGCCTAGTCCACTTGCTGAGGCACCAAGGGCGGGAGTTATCAAGGGGGCTTTATTCTATGGGATTATTCTTCTCGGTGAGGAGATAAAAAATAAAATATGGCTAAATCAGTAGGTTGATATGTGGTTGCTGATCTCGGTGGATTAGCATATGGTTGATAGGAAGCGTCAAACAGTTTCAGACATGGACTCTTAATGCAAACAGAAATTAGCTAAGACATTGAATAATTGAGTTCAAGAATTTTCAGTTTTGGATTGCATGATAGCTCCAGGCAATACTTGTCCTGTTTATGTATACATATGGATGCCATATCTAATGCTTACAGGTCAGATAGGTGTACTTTGCATGGCAGCCCATGATTAGGTCATAGGTAAAAGCCACTGATTTTTGGCTTCACCTGAAGATGGCTTGGAAGGCCTCATTACTTCAATCCACCACCGCTCCCGCAGCTTCTGGCTCTCAAGGATCAGTGGTCATCTGATGCCCAGGAGCTTGTAGGCTCTATAACAAGTGTCGCTGTAGGTTCTCTGAATTCTGTAAGTACAAGCAAGAGTTCTCCGCTTCAGTAGGCCTCATCCAGTGGGCCGATGTCCATGATCATTTAAGTCTGGAAGCTGGTAAACATGGCTCTGTAGCTAAACTTGTACTTTAAAAGGGAAGTGACGGCAAAGTTTCATTATGGCTTCTCTTATTATTTTCTTTATTCCATTTTTGTTATATAATTCTCCAGGTTTTCTCAGATAATTTGAAATCGGCCCAGGTCAGCCTGAATTTATTGAGCCAAAAAACTCATTGAGCCAACTTATTCAACCTCTCTCCTTTGCGTAGGATTCATCTGTGAATGATGGGATTTTGAAAAAGAAGTCATTGGTGACATACACCTCTATTGACAGAGCTGTGGTGCAGGGTTTGGAGCTTTGATGGTGAAATTGGACATTAAATCTGCTTTTTATCTTCTTCGTGGTTTATCCTGACTGCCATCATTTACTGGGTAGTCAGATTTATGGGTTAATCTATTACAACACCTGCCTGTCGATGGGTCGCTTCTCCAAGATGTTTAGCTCATTCTTGGTCTTGGTCGTGGGATATGAGTTGGGCTCTTGCTCAATTATCAAATATTCAGATAATGTCTCTTTCTGTCCCCTGTGGTTAAAATCAGCTTCCAGTTCTACATGAGCAAGTTTGGTGTCCTACTGTCTTAAAAAAGATGGAGGGGTTCAGTATGACTTTATTCTTGGGAATCGAGATTGACTTGGAAATGGAAATGGTCGTGTAGTTTCTTTTTTCCATTTAGGTAGTTGGCAAATTGAACTTTATTGACTGAGAACAAGACTTATACACTAGATAATATTCAGTCTGGACAAAATAAATAAAAAAAAAACAAAAGAGAAAAAAAAACTCAGCTCTACAACATCCAGGCTTCTGAGAATGTACTTACTTTAAATGGAATGCCTTTATCCCCTGTGGAAGGACAAAATGGTGTAAGTTCATATTATCAACCTTTCATAGTCAATACAAAGACATGAAGAGAAAAAAGAGATTTCAGAGGACATATCAACATAGTTATAAAGGAAGAAGGTGTGGGGTATTCAGCTCTTTCCCCAACAGAGAATACTTTCAGTGTAATATCTTGGCTGCATGGAGTCCATTACATCTAGATCCAAGAGAAGCCTACCTGGTTTCTCAAGAGTAACTGTTACACCTCCATGTACAACCTGAAAGAAAAAAAAAGTCTTAAAATAGGAAAAATTAAATCAAATCTTTTAATGTGCATCAATGTTCTGTCATCAGATTTTAAGTCAATTGGAGAATGTTTTACATAGGATCTCTATCTTCTTGGGATGTAGGAGTTCAGTATAAGCCACATAGAGAAGCTTTGCCCACACCATCGCCAACAGGAGTCAGGGCCCCCTGTAAAGCCATGCTAGGGTGAAGTGTGACTGGCTGTCTATTCTTACATGTAATTACTGGGGGCCCATTCCTTAGATAGGTGCTGGTCCTAGCAATATGTCATCAAAGTTTATGGTGGGAACACCCCTTTAAGTGCAGGGGTTCATGAGGTTTGTTTTGGCAGTGGAGCCCAAAGCCCTTCTTAAGAAGCAGCTGGCTGACCCCCTTGTGTACCCAAATGAATGCAACATAGACTGTCCCATGGGCAGGGTCTATCCTGTTACTACATGGGCTCTTCCTTTTTTCACTGCAACAAGCACAGGTCTGGTGGGTGTTGATATTGCCGCTCCCATCGCCACTCACGGTTATCCAGGCAAAGCAGGCAGTCACATCAATCTCGGTTGTCCGCTGGTGTTCCCCGTCTTTCTCAGTTTACAGTTCTAAGTGTTCTTACGACTTTCTTCAGATAGAAAATCTTGAAGCTGTAGTAATAGTTGGAAGACTGAACAGGCGGCCATGGGGCCATCCAGGCCTGCACAGCAGAAGTATCAGCCTGTAGATTTGTCGATGAGTCTATTTTTACAAGGGCTTTGGTTGCAGGTGATTTGCAAGATAATGTACTTCCAGCCTTAAAGAATTTACGAACGCAGCTAGAGCCTAGTCCACTTGCGGTTGTACCAAGGGCATGAGTTCACAAGGAGGCGTTTTTCTTTCTGTGGGATTAACCTCCTAGATGGTGAGAAAAGTAATAAAATATGGCTAAATCAGTACATTGATATTTGGTTGCTGATCTTGGTGGATCAGCACTGATTTTTGGTTCCACCTGATGATGGCCTAGAAGGTCTCATCCTTTTTATCCAAAAACCTTTCCCTCAGCTACTGACTCCCAAGGGTCAGTGGTCGTCTGACACCTGGGAGCACGTTGACTCTATAACAAAGGTCACTGAAGGTTCTTTGACTTGTGTAAGTACAAGCCTGAGTTCTTCAGCAAGCCTCATCCAGTGACTTGATGTCTGTGCTCAGTTAAATCCTACAGTAAGATGCTGGTAATCGTGGAAGCCCTTACACTTTAGTTAAACCTATACCCTTATAAGAAGGTGACCGCGAAGTTGCGCTATGGCTTCTCGTAGTGTTTTTTTTTCTGTTTCTGTTACATTTTTCAAAAAAATTCAGAAGGATGTTATTTTGGGCAGACTTTTGAGTGCTTTCATAATCCTCCCTCCCCCATTCATGAGTCTGTAGGTTTGCCCCCTGGATCTGGTTGCAAAGAAAGAAACTGAAAAGTTCTGGCTTATTCATCATCTGTCCTATCCAAAGGGTTCATCTGTGAATGATGGGATTTTGAGGGAGAAGTCATTGGTGTCTTTTGAAAGGGCTGTGGCGCTGGTTCTTCAGGAAGGGTTTGGAGCTTTGTTGGTGAAATTGGAAATTAAGTCTGCTTTCTGTCGGCTTCCGGTTCATCTTGGCTGCCATCATTTAGTGGACTGTCAGATTTATGGGTTAATCTATTACGACACCTGCCTGCTGATGGGCTGCTTTTTCGAGATGTTTAGTTCATTCTTGGACTTGGTCGTGGGATATGAGATGGGTTCTTACTCGATTATCAAATATTCAGATAATGTCTCTTTGTTTTTTCCTGTGGTTCAAATCAGTGTCCAGTTCTACTGGAGCAAGGTTAGCATCCTTCTGTTTTAGAAAAGATGGAAGGTCCCAGTACGACTTTTTCCTGGTTGGCTTGGAAATGGAGAAAATGTGTAGTTTCTATTTTTTTTATTTAGGTATTTGGAAAAAATAACTTAATTGCTTGAGAACAAGACTTATAAACTGGATAATATTCACTGGATAAAGTTCAGTCTGGACAAAGCAAATAATAAAAAAGCAACAAATAAAATAGAAAAAAAAACCTCAGGTCTACAACATCCAGGCTTCTGAGAATGTACCTACCTTTCCTGGACCACCTTTATCACCTGTGGAAGGACAAAATGTTGTAAGTTCATATTCTCACCCCTTCATAGTCAATACACAAACATAAAGAGGGAAAAGATATTTTAAAGGACACATCAGCAGATCCATGAAGGAAGAAAGTGTGGAGTGTACAGCTCTTTCCTAAACAGATGGATACTTTCAATGTAATATATTGGCTGCATGGAGTCCACCACATCTATAATTTTACCAAACTACACAAACCGAGATAAACAATCTAGTCCTGGTACACGTTTTAAGTTAATAAAATATTGTTGAAAACAATGAATATTATTGGCCACAGGATTTTACAGGTACAGTATGCAGCTTTAAAAATGAGGCGGGAGTCTTGTAAGCAAAGAGATATGGGGGAAGCCTACCTGGTATCTCAGTAGCAACTGTTACACCTCCATGTACAACCTGAAAGAAAATAAGTGTTAAAAAAAGAAACTTTACTTCATTCTTAAAACAACAACTAACTCAAATTTTACAGCGTGTGTCCATGTTCTATAATCAGGCTTTCTGTCGATTACAGAACACGTTACACAGAATTTGTATCCTTCTGGCATGTAAGACTTTAGTATAAGCTAAATAGAGAAGCTGTGCCTTCACCATCACCAATGGAGGACAGGGCCCTCTGTGGGTTCAAGCAAGGGTGAAGTGTGACCTGCTCCCCATTCTGAGACTTAATTTTTAGGAATACATTCCTAAGATGGGTGTGGGTCCCAGAGTTGGTCCCAAAGTCTATGGTGGAACCACCCCTTTAAGGGCTGGGGACAATGAGGTTGTTCTGGCAACAGAGCCCCAAACCCCTCCTATAAACAAGATAGCTGTTTTTCCCTCCCGTCCATGCCGGTGTCCCACATAGACGGTCCGATAGGCAGGGTCTTTCCCAATCCCTCTCGGGCTCTTCCTCCTGGGGTTCTTCTAGGCACAACTGACACAGGTCTGCTGAGTGTTGATGTTGCCGCTCCCGCTCCCACAGGCACTGATGGTTGTTCAGATGAAGCAGGCACTCACATTGGTTTCAAATGTCCCGCTGGCATTCCCCGGCTTTTTTGTGTGACAGTTCTGATTCCCGTAGAAGATCTAGAAGATGCAGTAAGAGCTGGAAGCCTGAACATGTGGCTGGTCAATTGCCAGCCAAGCTTGAGTGAGAGAGATTCATCAGCAGTTCTTCCAGTGGACAGCAACATGACAATGCCTATTAGGCAGGCAGGATTTCGAGCTCTGATGGTGAAATCGGACTTTGAGACTCCTTCCAGTCAATCCTGACCGCCATCATTTATTGGGCTGTTGATGGGTTATTCTACTATGACACCTGCCTGCCGATGGGCTGCTCTATATTGTGCCATTTTAATAGATGTTTAGTTCATTCTTGGAATGGGTGGTGCAGTGTGAGATGGGTTCCCACTTGATTATCCATTATTTGGATGATTTCTTCTTTTTGTCGCCCTGTGGTTCAAGTCAATGTTCATTCATTTTGGACACTTTCTAGATCTACATGAGTAAGTTTGGCTTTTCTCTTTCTTTGAAAGTATGGAGGGCCCCAGTTAGACTTTACTGTTTTGGGGAATTCATGGAATTCACTTGGAAATGGACAAAACTTGTAGTTTTTTTTTCCCATTTTCATTGAAAATAAAATTTATGCACTGTATAATATTATTTCTGGAGAAAGCAAATAATAAAAAAATAAGTAGAAAAATAATGTACTACAGCATCCAGTCTGATGAGAATGTTCTTACCTTTCCTGGACCACCTTTATCACCTGTGGAAGGACAAAATATTGTAAGTTCATATACTCAACCCTTCATAGTCAATACACAGGAACAAAGAGGGAAAAGAGGTTTTAGAGGACATATCAGCAGATCCATGAAGGTAGAAAGTGTGGGGTATACAGCTCTTCCTCCAAAAGAAGAAAATTTTCATAGCAATATAATAACTGCATGGAGTCCACCAAATTATTATTTTACCAAGCTACACAAACTGTGATACACAATTTAGTCCTGGAATAACATTTAGGGACTGTTATGATCATGCTTTATGGCAGGGTACTAAATACAGGGTTTAAGTTCAGAAAATCTTGTGGATAGCAATGAACATTATTATTGGTCTCAGAATTTTGCAGGTATACAGCTTACAAAATAGGTTGGCCATGTGGAGTGAGGTCAGCAAGCAAAGAGATATGCGGGAAGCCTACCTGGTTTCTCATTACCAACTGTTACACTTCCTTGTACGTCCTGAAAGAAAAAAGTGTTAATTTAGAAAACTTTACTTCATTCTTAAAACTACAATCAAATCTTTCATCGTATGTCCATGTTCTGTTATCAGGTTTTCTATATAATAGGGAACATTTACACAGAATCTCCATCATTTTGGCAAATAAATATTGGATTCAGGGTTCAGTGTAAGCCAAATAGACAAGCTGTGCCCTCAACATCACCAACAGGAGTCAGGGCCCCCCATGAGGCCATGCTAGGGTGAAGTGCAACCAGCTCTCCATTCTAAGATGTAACTTTTGCGGACCTGTTCCAAGATAGGTCAGAGTTTGATGGCATATTCTAGCAATATGACATCAGAGTATGTTGTGGGAACACCCTTTGAAGTGCAGCGGTCCCTGATTTTTTTTTTTTTTATGGTAGAGCCCCAATCCACTTGTGAAGCAGCTGGTTGATCCCCCTAATGTAGCCAGAAGAGTCCATGTAGATGGTCCCATTGCAAGGTGCTTCCCATTCTTTCACAGGCTCTTTTTTCTGGTGGTTTGCTCACTACAACCAGTGCAGGTCTTCTGGGTGTTGATGTTGCTGCTCCCATCGCCATTCACTGGTACCCAGACATAGCAGAGCTCACATCTGTCTCGGTTATTTGCTGTTGATCCCCATCTTCTTCAGGTGATAGTTCTAAGGATTTTTTCGACTCTGATAGAACATCTTGAAAACTCAGTAATAAGTGGAAGACTGAACATCCAGCCAAGGGGCCAGCCAGGCCTGCACAGTTGAAGTTTAAAGGGGTTTTGCCAGGAGGAGCCTTATCTGCTAAGAAGCTAATGTAAACAAATCACGGAGCTGAAAGAGAGAGAGACGCACACAGCCAGAGCACAAAGCTGCATAAAGGATCGTGTGACATGTTCACTGAAATAATCAAACTGCAACTTGTGGATTCTGTATACAAAAGACAACAGTTTTTCTCCTCAGCAGCTTGAAAGCTCCTTCATGTTCTCTGTCATCAGATAAAGCAGGGATCTAATCACACTACAACTAGTTTATTCTGTATACAAAAGAAAACATATTGCTACACGGTGCCTTGAAAACGTCCAGCAGCTCTTGTCAGGCCATATCTAATACAAACTTTGAAGTAACCAAGGGCAGGTAAGGCAGCCTGTAGCTCTCTCAGACTGCAATTTTTTGTAATCACATATATTTAGAAAAGTGATTAAAAACCCATTTTGGAGGATCCCACGTCAACATTACATCGTGGCAAAACCCCTTTAAGCCTGAAGATTTAGCAGCGGTTCTTCCTGGTGTGTCCTGTCACTGTCTGGTGAGACTAATTTCACAGGGGTTTTGGTCACAGATGATTTGCCAGCTGGTGTACTTCCTGCCTTGAAGAATTTATTAGCCCATTTGGTGGGAGTTAACAAGGGGGCTTTACTCTGTGGGATTAGTCTTCTCGGTGATGAGATAAGTAATAAAATATGGCTAAATCAGTAGGTTGATATTTGGCCACTGATCTCGATTGATCATCATATGGTTGATAGGAAGCGTCAAGCACTTTTAGACATGGCCTCTGAATCCAAACCAAAATTAGCTAAGACGATGAATAATTGACTTCAAGCGTTTTCAGTTTCGGATTGCATGATAGCTCCAGGTAACACAGAAAGATGCTTGACCTGTTTATGTATACATATGGATGCCATATCTAATGCTTAAAGGTCAGATGGGTGTACTGTGCATGGCAGCCCATGACTATGGTGATAGGTAAAAGCCCCTGGTTTTTGGCTTCACCTGATGATGACTTCCATCCACCACCGCTCCCGCAGCTTCTGGCTCTCAAGGATCAGTGGTCGTCTGATGCCGAGGAGCTTGTTGGCTTTATAACAAAAGTCACCGTAGATTCTCTGAATTCTGTAAGTACAAGCAAGAGTTCTCCGCTTCAGCAGGCCTCATCCAGTGGGCCGATGTCCATGCTCATTTAAATCTTACAGTAAGATGCTGGTAATCATGAAAATCATGGCACTGTAGCTAAACTTGTCTTCTAATAGGGAGGTGACCACAAAGTTGCATTATGGTTTCTCTTATTATTTTCTTTATTCCATTTCTGTTATATAATTCTCCATGTTTTCTCAGATAATTTGAAATCTGCCCAGGTCAGCCTGGATTTATTGAGTATCCAGTTCTACATGAGCAAGGTTGGTGTCCTACTGTCTTTGAAAAGATCGAGGGCCCCAGTACAACTTTATTCTTGGGAATCAAGATTGACTTGGAAATGGAAATGAGCGTGTAGTTTCTTTTTTAGGTTGTTGGCAAATAGAACTTTATTGCCTGAGAACAAGACTTATACAATAGATAATATTCAGTCTGGACAAAGGAATAAAATAAACAAATAAAATAGAAAAAAAATTTCAGCTCTACAACATCCAGGCTTCTGAGAATGTACTTACCTTTAATGGACCACCTTTATCACCTGTGGAAGGACAAAATGGTGTAAGTTCATGTACTCAACCCTTCATAGTCAGTACACAGACATGAAGAGGGAAGAGAGATTTCAGAGGACATATCAACAGAGTTATAAAGGAAGAAAGTGTGGGGTATACAGCTCTTTCCTCAACAGAGGATACTTTCATTATAAGATATTGGCTGCACAGAGCCCATTACATCTAGATCCAAGAGAAGCCTACCTGGTTTCTCAAGAGCAACTGTTACACTTCCATGTACAACCTGAAAGAAAAAAAAAGTCTTAAAATAGGAAAAATTAAATCAAATCTTATAATGTTCGTCCATGTTCTGTTATCAGATTTTCTGTAAATTGGAGAATGTTTTACACAGGATCTCTATCTTTTTGGCAGGTAAGAGTTTAGTGTAAGCCTCATAGAGAAGTTGTGCCCTCACCATCACCATCAGCAGTCAGGGCCCCCTGTGAAGCCATGCTAGGGTGAAGTGAGACTGACTCTCCATTCTTAGATGTAACTGTCGGGGGCCTATTCCTTAGATAGGTGCAGGTTCTAGCGATATGCCATCAAAGTTTATGTTGGGAACACCCCTTTAACTGCAGGGGTTAATACAGTTGTTTTGGCAATGGAGCCCAAAGCACTTCTTAAGAAGCAGCTGGCTGCAGGTATCCAACATAGTCTGTCAGGGCAGGGTCTATCCCATTTCTTCATGGGCTCCTTTTCCTTGAATTCTTCTCACTGAAACCAGCACAGGTCTGCTGGGCGTTGATATTGCCGCTCCTGTCACCACTCACAGGTATCCAGGCAGAGCAGGCAGTCACATCAGTCTCGGTTGTCCGCTGCTGTTCCCCGTCTTTCTCAGTTGACAGTTCTAGGGATTCTTTCAACTCAGAGAATCTTGAAGATGTAGTAATAGGTGGAAGACTGAACAGGCGGCACTGGGACCAGCTAGGCCGGCACAGCAGAAGTATCAGCCTGAAGATTTTTCAGCGAATCTTCCTGTGGAGTTGGGTGTGCCGTCACCGTCTAGTGAGTCTCATTTTACAGGGGCTTTGGTTGCAGGTGATTTGCCAGCTAATGTACTTCCAGCTTTGAAGAATTTAAAAGTGCAGCTAGAGCCTAGTCCACTTGCGGTTGTACCAAAGGCAGGAGTTCACAAGGAGGCGTTTTACTGTGGGATTAGCCTCCGTGGTGGTGAGAAAAGTAATAAAATATGGTAAATCAGTACATTGATATTTGGTCGCTGATCTTGGTGGATCAGCACTGAATTTTTGCTCCACCTTATGATGGCCTAGAAGGTCTCATCCTTTCAATCCAAAAACCCTTCCCTTAGCCTCTTGCTCCAAAGGCTGAGTGGTCATCTTACACCTGGGAGCATGTTGGCTCTATAACAAGGGTCACTGAAGGTTCTTTGACTTGTGTAAGTACAAGTATGAGTGCTTGCTTCAGCAAGCCTCATCCAGTGACCCGATATCCGGGCTCAGTTAAATGCTACAGTAAGATGCTGGTAATCGTGGAAGCCATTGCACTTTAGCTAAACCTATACCCTTATAGGGAGGTGGGTGCCAAGTTGTGTTATGGCTTCTCATAGCATTTTTTTTTCTGTTTCTGTTATATTTTTCAAAAAAATTCAGATGGAGGTTATTTTGGGTATACTTTTGAGTGCTTTCATGAGCCCCACTCCCCCATTCATGAATTTGCGTGTTTGCCCCCTGGATCTGGTCACAAAGAAAGAAACTGGAAAGTTGTGGATTATTCATCATCTGTCCTATCTGAAGGATTCATCTGTGAATGATGGTATTTTGAGGGAGAAGTCATTGGTGTCTTTTAATTGGACTGTGGTGCTGTTTCTTCAGAAAGGGTTTGGAGCTTTGTTGGTGAAATTGGACATTGACTCTGCTTTTCATCTCCTTCCGGTTCATCTTGGCTGCCATCATTTATTTGGCTGTCAAAATTATGGGTTAATCTATTACGACACTTGCCTGCTGTTTGGCTGCCTTTTCGAGATGTTAAGTTCATTCTTGGAATTGGTCATGATATATGAGATGAGTTCTTGCTCAGTTATCAAATATTCAGATAATGTCTCTTTGTTTCGCCCTGTGGTTCAAATCAGTATCCAGTTCTACAGGAGCAAGGTTGGCGTCCTTCTGTTTTTGAAAAGATTGAGGGACCCAGTACGACTTTATCCTGCTTGGCAACTGAGACTGACTTGGAAATGGAAAAAAAACTGTGTAATTTCTATTTTTTTTATTAGGTAGTTGGAAAAATTAACTTTATTGCTTGAGAACAAGACTTTTTAAATAGATAATATTCACTGGATAAAGTTCAGTCTGGACAAAACAAATAAAAAAAACAAACAAATAAAATAGAAAAAAAACCTTCAGCTCTACAACATCCAGGCTTCTGAGAATGTTCTTACCTTTCCTGGACCACCTTTATCACCTGTGGAAGGACAAAATGTTGTAAGTTCATATTCTTAACCCTTCAAAGTCAATACACAAACATGAAGAGGAAGAGAGATTTCAGAGGACGTATCAGCAGATCCATGAAGGAACAAAGTGTGGGGTATACAGCTCTGTCCCCAACAGATGGATAGTGTCATTGCAATATATTGGCTGCATGGAGTCCATCACATCTATAATTTTACCAAACTACACAAACCGAGATAAACAATTTAGTCCTGACATAAGTTTTAGGGACTGTTCTGATCATGGTTGATGGCAGAGCACTAGATATAGGGTTTAATTTCATAAAATCTTGTTTAAAACAATGAATATTAGTATTGGCCACAGGATTTTACAGGTAAACAGCTTGCAAAGTGAGGTGACCATGTGGAGGGAGTCCTGCAAGCAAAGAGATATGAGGGAAGCCTACCTGGTTTCTCAGTAGCAACTGTTACACCTCCATGTACAACCTGAAAGAAAATAGGTGTTAAAAAGAAAACTTTACTTCATTCTTAAAACTAAAATTAAATCAAATTTTACAGTGTGTGTCCATGTTCTATTATCAGGATTTTTGTCTATTAGAGAACATTATACACAGGATTTGTATCTTTCTGGCATGTAAGACTTTAGTATAAGCCAAATAGAGAAGCTGTGCCCTCACCATCACCAATGGGAGTCAGGGCACCCTGTGAGGGGTGAAGTGTGACCTACTCCTCATTCCGAGACTTAACTTTTAGGGATCCATTCCTAAGATAGGTGCGGGTCCCAGAGTTGGTCCCAAAGTCTATGGTGGGAGCAACCCTTAAAGGGCAGGGGCCCATGAGGTTGTTCTTGCAACAGAGCCCCAAACACCTCAAACCAGCTTGCTGTTTCCCCTCCCGTCCATGCTGGTGTCCCACATAGACAATCCCATAGGTTGGATCTTTCCCATTCCTTCTTGGGCTCTTCTTCCTGAGATTCTTCTTGGCGCAACTGACACAGGTCTGCTGAGTGAGGATGTTGCCGCTCCCACTACCACAGGTACTGATGTTTGTCCAGATGAAGCAGGCACTTATATTAGTTTCAGACATCCTGCTGGAATTCCTCGGCTTTTTTGGGTGACAGTTCCAACTCCGGTAGAAGATCTAGAAGATGTAGTAAAAGCTGGAAGCCTGAACATATGGCTGGTCAATTGCCAGCCAGGCTTGAGTGATAATTGAAGATTCATCCGCAGTTCTTACTTCGGGGCTGGGTGCGCTGTTATCATCCAGTAATTTTAATTTTATAGGGGTTTTGGTTGCAGCTGATTTTCAAGCTGGAGTACTTCCGGCCTTAAAGAGTTTACTATCACAGTTTAAACCTAGCACAACCGCCATGGTGCCTTTTACAAATAAGTTGGTAGTGGACCCACTGCACCACTATTGGGCTTACTCTGGGGAGCCTAACTAAGTGGACATTGGGTTCATCACAGACCCTTTGGTGGTAAGGATAGCTTAGCCCTCATGGCTGCAAGTTGCAAGCTCAGAGCAGTCCCCGGCAGTGGCAGCTGACCCCAGACAGGCCAGGAAGCTCTAAGACAGGTGCTACACTGACAGTGACAAAGACACGGGGAACTAGAAGTTAATAGAGGCCAAGATATAGACCATGGGCGGAGGTCTAGCAGCAGACACAGGACGGAGGTCAAATAAGACACAGAACAAAGACAGAGCCAAATAGACATGAAGAACAGAGATAAGACGGAAATGCACAGACCAACAAGGACAGGAACCAGACTCTGAGTATAGGCAAGATACATAGAGAGACTGGAAACACAGGCAGGGAGAAAAGGTGGAAACACTGACAGTAACAAGGCTAGGGACACAAACATGGCAGGAATACAAGCAAGGAACTAGGCAAACAGAGAATGACCAAACAGGACTAGAAAGACAGACAAGACTTGAGTGACCAGAGCCAGATAACGACCAGACTCAGACCTGGAGTATTGGGAGGAATTGGCTTATAACCCCACAGATGTAAAGGGATTGGCAGAGGAAGCCCAACTCCGCTGCACTCTGTGGGAATAAATAGGAGCAGGATGGGGCTGTGCCTCCCTTTAGAACAAGAGGGAGATAAGGGCAACAGCAACAAGATGGAGGAGCAGCAAGGCCAGCATGGGGAAAAGCAGCACTGGAACCGCAAACAGGTAAGAAGGCAAGCAGTGGACAGCGGTGTAACAATGTCTATTAGGCAGGCAGGGTTTAGAGCTTTGATGGTGAAATCAGACATTGATTCTCCTTCCAGTCATTCCTGACCGCCATCATTTATTGGGCTGTTGATGGGTTATTCTATTATGACACCTTCCTGCCGATGGGCTGCTCTATATTGTGCCATTCTAAGAGATGTTTAGTTCATTCTTGGAATGGGTGGTGCAGTGTGAGTTGGGTTCCCACCCGATCATCAATTTGTATGATTTCTTCTTTTTTGTCGCCCTGTGGTTCAAGTCAATGTTGATTCATTTTGGACACTACATGAGCAAGTTTGGCTTTGCTCTATCTCTGAAAGGATAGAGGGCCCCAGTTAGACTTTATTGTTCTGAGGAATTCACTTGGAAATGGAAAAACATGTATTGTTTTTTTCCATTTTCAGTAGAAAAAAATGCACTACAGTATCCAGCCTGATGAGAATGTTCTTACCTTTCCTGGACCACCTTTATCACCTGTGGAATGATAAAATATTGTAAGTTCATATTCTCAACCCTTTATGGTCAACTCACAGGCCTGAAGAGGAAAATGAGATTTTAGAGGACATATGAGCAGATCTATAAAGGAAGAAAGTGTGGGGTACACAGCTCATCCCCCAACAGAAAAATATTTTCATTGTAAGATAATAACTGCATAGAGTCCACTACAATAAATTTAGCAACCTACACAAACTCAGCTACACAATCTAGTCCTGGCATAAAATGTAGGGACTGTTATGATCATGCTTGATGGCAGGGCACTAGATACAGGGTTTAAGTTCATAAAATCGTGTGGATAGCAATGAATATTATTATTGGCCTCATAATTTTGCAGGTATATAGCTTCAAAAATGGGGAAGATATGTGGAGTAAGGTCAGCAAGCAAAGAGATATGGGGGAAGCCTACCTGGTTTCTCAAGAGCAACTGTTACACTTCCTTGTACGTACTGAAATTGAAAAAGTGTAAATTAGAAAACTTTACTTCATTCTTAAAACTTCAATGAAATCAAATCTTTCATTGTATGTCCATGTTCTGTTATCAGGTTTTCTGTATTTCAGGGAATATTTTACACCCGATCTCTACCATTTTGTGCCCTTAACATCACCAGCAGGAATCAGAGCTCCCATGAGGCCATGTTAGGGAGAAGGGTGACCAGCTCTCCATTCTGAGATGTAACTTCGGAGACCCATTCCAAGATAGGTCAGATTTTGATTGCATATTATAGCAATATGTCATCAAAGTCTATGGTGGAAACACCCTTTGAAGTGCAGCGGTCCCGAAGATTTTTTTGAGGGCAGAGCCGCAATCCTCTTATGAAGCAGCTGGCTGATCCCCCTAACAAACCCAGCGGTGCCCACGTAGATGGTCCCATGGCAGGGTCTTTCCCATTCTTTCCCAGGCTCTTTTTCCTGGGGTTCTGCTCACTGTGGAGCAGGATTTGGAGCTTTGATGGTGAAATTGGACATTAACTCTGCTTTTCATCTCCTCCTGGTTCATCCTGACTGCCATAATTTAATGGGTTGTCAGATTTATGGGTTACTCTATTACAACACCTGCCTGCTGAATGGACGCTTCTCCGAGATGTTTAGCTCATTCTTGGAATTGGTCATGTAGTATGAGATGGGTTCTTGCTCGATCATTAAATATTCAGATAATGTGTCTTTGTTTCCCCCTTTGGTTCAAATCAGTGTCCAGTTCTACATGAGCAAGTTTGGTGTCCTACTGTCTTTCAAAAGATGGAGGAGCCGGTTATGACTTTATTCTTCTTAGAAATTGAGATTGACTTGGAAATGGAAATGAATGTGTAGTTTCTTTTTTCCATTTAGGTAGTTTTCAAATTGAACTTTATTGACTGAGAACAAGACTTATACACTAGATAATATTCAGTCTGGACAAAGGAAATATGAAAACAAATAAAATAGAAAAAACCTCAGCTCTACAACATCCAGGCTTCTGAGAATGTACTTACCTTTAGTGGAAAACCTTTATCACCTGTGGAAGGACAAAATGTTGTAAGTTCATATTCTCAACCCTTCATAGTCAATACACAGACATGAAGAGGGAAGAGAGATTTCAGAGGACATATCAACAGAGTTATAAAGGAAGAAGGTGTGGGGTATTCAGCTCTTTCCCCAACAGAGGATATTTTCATTGTAATATCTTGGCTGCATGGAGTCCATTACATGTAGATACAGGGGAAGCCTACCTGGTTTCTCAAGAGCAACTGTTACACTTCCATGTACAACCTGAAAGAAAAAAAAGTCTTAAAATAGGAAAAATTTAATCAAATCTTTTATTGTGCGTCCATGTTCTGTCCTCAGATCTCTATCTTTTTGCGATGTAAGAGTTCAGCATAAGCCATATAGAGAAGCTTTGCCCTCACCATCGTCAACAGGAGTCAGGGCCCCCTGTAAAGCCATGCTAGGGTGAAGTGTGACCGGCTGTCTATTCTTACATGTAACTATTGGGGGCCCATTCCTTAGATAGGAGCGAGTTCTAGCGATATGCCATCAAAGTTTATGTTGGGAAAATCCCTTTAAGTGCAGGGGTTCATGAGGTTTGTTTTGGCAATGGAGCCCAAAGCCCTTCTTAAGAAGCAGCTGGCTGGCCCCCTTGTGTACCCATACGTATGCAACATACACTGTCACATGGGCAGGGCCTTTCCTGTTACTTCATGGGCTCTTCCTTTTTTCACTGCAACAAGCACATGTCTGGTGGGTGTTGATATTGCCGTTCCCATCGCCACTCACGGTTATCCAGGCAGAGCAGGCAGTCACATCAGTCTCAGATGTCTGCTGGTGCTCCCTGTCTTTCTCGGTTGACAGTTCTAGGGGTTCTTACGACTTTCTTCAGATAGAAAATCTTGAAGCTGTAGTAATAGGTGGAAGAATGAACAGGCGGCCATGGGGCCAGCCAGGCCTGCACAGCAGAAGTATCAGCCTGAAGATATGTCAGTGAATCTTCCTATGGAGTTGAGTGTGCCATCACCATCTAGTGAGTCTAATTTTATAGGGCCTTTGGTTGCAGGTAGAGAATTTCTCAAAAATTCGGTTCGCCGACTTTGCCGAATTTTCTGACAAAATTAGTTTCGATCCGAATTACTTCGGTTTGAATCGCGTTAAAAAAACAGCTATTTCCAGGCTGCACAGAGCCTGCAGGGTGCTGTAGAACGTTGTGCCATGCTTAAATATGCAGAGGGAGCTTGGTTTGGTCTTCATACAATGTTGTGTTTTAGTATGACACGCAGATGACTGCCGCCGCTCTTAGAATCGCTTCACTATAAAATTCCCCGGGCACTTACGGGGGCAAAACTGACCAAAAAACTGAAACAGGAATGCAGCCTGATAAAGTCTGGAAAAAAACAAGCTGAGGGCTACTTTCCTATGATAGCATCAAAGAACACAGTAGTTACCGGAGCCACCACAGATCGCAGCATAGTAAGGGGACAATGGCAATAGCCACGCCAGAGAGCGGAATCTAAGTAGGTCCCGGTTTTCACCAGAACCCGCCGCAAAGCGGGATGGACTTGCTGCGGCGGGAGTCTACCAGGTCGCTACCCCTGACGTGACTTGCTTGCGGGGGCAGCCGAGGTGTAGCGAGGTACAAAATCGTAAGGCAAACTCGGAGTCGGGGACAAGCGTAAGGTCAGGACAGCCAGCAAGGATCGTGGTCAAGAGACGGAGGCAAGAGGTACGGTACACGGATATGACAGAGGCTCAAGGAGGAGGCGGAGGTGGTTTTTCCTGTCTGTAAATTGGACATATGATTCTCATTCTTCATACTGAAGAAGCTCATCCAAAGCCAGTTTTGCAGCATTTGCTTGTAGTTCAGAATTCCAGTTTTGTACTAAATTTCATCACTAATGGCACCATGAAAAAATAAGCACTAAAAACTTTCCCTGTAGTTGGGTCCCCTTAAATTCCTCGTGCATTTCAAAAAATTGGGTCACGCAGAAAGGGATTCAAACTACCATTTTTATACTTTTAATAAACTGCGTTAAAATTTTTAGGTTTAATAAGAACATGGAGTAAATTGCCTTTGGCCAAAAATGGTTTCGGAACGTTAGAAAAAGCTAGGGGGGTTTCTCTAAGTATTTGAGTTTGTCCCCCTTCAGAGCTGGAAAAAAGGTTTCCCTTTTGGCCCGGGGAGCGAGGGCCCAAGAAGGGGGAACCCAGAAGTCATTCCTCTGCGGGGGTGACATTCGGCTGTCACAGCCGGGAAAATCAGCATGCTGCGGGCCATGTGGCAAGGATTATGAGGGACCCCCTGACGGTTTTGGGGGGTGTTTGGGGGGGACAGTGCACAATAAGAGTTGGAGGTCCCAGCGCACCACAACGCAGTATGAGGTCAGACAGGGGCACAATGGACAGAGGTGGAGGTCACGGCAGCGCCACAGCCACGATGAGGTCAGAGAGTGGCAAAATTTACACATGTGGGATTTCGTCATCAAAGCGCAGCATGGGGTCAAGGTGGCCAATTCATTCTGGAGGTGCAAAAACAGGGGTAGGCCCGGGTGGCACAATGACAGAGAGTGGGGGGTGACGGCAAGGGAAACACAGAGGTCAGGAAAAACTGTCAGAGATTGTGCTCAGGCGGGGGGGCGGCATCGAATAGTGGCTGGGCAGGTTTTAACCCAGACTATTTCTCAAAATTTGGGTGGCTCATGGCTTAGTAATCTGACGCCTAAGGCATTGGTGTGTGGAAATCCTGGCCATCCATGCCTGGGTTCATCTTGACAAAGGTCGTGGTTCCACATTTCCCCGGACAAGCGGGTTTCCTTGGGGTAACAATGGCCCCCCCCCACTGAACACCCCCTGATGCCACACTACTGGCCCGGGCCCGGACAGCTTTCCACTGCAAACTCAGAAGTTTTCGGCCCCACATCCGTTTGGCTGCCCAGTAGTCCAGCGGTTTCTTAATGGGGGGTGGCAAGGCTGTCCAAGTAGGGCCCCCACCTGTTGGTTTTTGGGTCTGTCCAATCCTGCGGCTGGCGGTGCCCCCCCCCACAGGCGGGTGAAGGAACGCTCATCGCGACTCCAGTCTTTGGTTGGTGCTGAGGGAGCTGGTACTGCCCCCACCCCCCCCACCTTCCCCCCCGCACCCGCGGGCATGACCCCGGAGCGCTGAGGAACCCCCGGTCGACCTGTCAGAGGAGGGACGATGCCGCACATAGGCAGCGGCCAAGACTATGGAGGATTTCTCTATCGTTTTGAGTTTGTCCTCACTCTCAGCGCTGGGGGAAAAAAGCCCTTTTTGGGCCGGTGCGAGGTTTTCCCAAAAGGGGGGGAGCCAGAAGTCATCCCCTGCCCGGGTAGTGCTATTCGGCTATCACTAGCCCAGGCAAAACAAAACATGCTGTGGGGATGTGCGCAAAATGATTCTGGGGACTCCCCGCCTCCATCTCCACAGTATACTGCCAAAGGTCTTGGGGGCATCGTCTCTTCCTCATCTCCCTGTACCTCCTCCAGCTGCTCCTGCTCCTCCGCTCCTGTCACCTGGGTAGAAAAACCACTCATTTCACCAGACAACGCTTGTGCTCCAATGTCCTCCTCCTCTTCCTCCAGTTCAGTCCCCGTCGGACTCATGTGGCCGCGAGATGTAGTCGCCACGTCTCCAGTCCCCTGCCCAGAGAGATTTTTCAGCATCTGTTCCAGGACATGATGCAGTGGAATGACTTTTATCACCCCGTAGTCCTGGCGACTGACAAATAACGTGGCCTCCTCAAATGGCCTCAGCAAACGGCAAGTGGCACGCATGAGCTGCCACTGGCTGACATCAAAGCTACAGAGGGGAGTACTCCTGTCCGCCTGGATCATCAAAAAAACGTTAATGCCTTTCTCTGTTCATACAGTCGGTCCAACATGTGCAGGCTGGAATTCCAACGGGTGGAAACATCGCATATCAGCATGTGTTGGGGGAGGCCGTTCTGCCGCTGCAACTCGAGGAGGGTGTTCCTGGCTTTGTAGGAATGGATGAAGTGCATGCACAGTTTCCTAGCCATTTTCGAATCTTCTGAAGATCGGTGGAAGATTTCAGGAACCTGTTCACAACCAGATTGAACACGTGCGCCATGCAGGGCACATGGACCATCCCTCCGGTTTCCTCCATTGTCCGTCCCATGGTTCCTATTTGTAGTTGGCACGGAGAAAGCCACACATCGATTTCTTGCTGCTGACGCGGAGCAGTTCCTCCCCTGTGTGACTTCGTTCGCTGAGGCAAGCTAGGTGTAGAACTGCGTGACACCGCTGTGCCCTACACATGTGGTATGATGGAGCAGTACTTGTGGAGGCTGAGATGGTGGTGGTGGAGGAGGAGGCGGACATTGGCACAGAAGCAGCAGTTTGACAACGCGGAGGAGAAAGCGGCGTCTCCTGTCTAAGTTGTTGGTGTGGCTGGGCAGGAAGCACATTCACCCAGTGGGCCGTAAAGGACATGTACTGGTCCTGACCGTAGTTACAGCTCCACACGTCCGCGCTGCCGTGCACCTTGGAACAAACCGATAAGCTCAAGGACTGGTCCACCTTCTGTTCTACATATTTGTGAAGGGCTGGTACTGCCTTTTTGGAAAAGAAATTACGGCTTGGAACTCTCCACCTCGGCTCGGCACAGGCCATTAAGTCTCTGAATGGGGCAGAGTTCACCATTTGGAAAGGGAGGGACTGCAGTACCAACAGCTTGGACAGGAGCACGGTCAGCTTCTGCACCTTAGATTGGTTGGACGCATACTGTTGTCTCTTTTCAATCGCCTCGTTGAACGACTGCTGGCGTCATGAGTAGCGAGGAGCAGGAGTGTCTGGACCGGGAGATGATGGCAAAGAGAAACAGCTCCCTTCTGCAGAGGTGGTGGAGCCTTGAATGGCTGCAATGGCATGCATGCCACTGGGCGCTGCTGCTGCTGCGGCAGCAGGATGTACCACCACATCTGAGCCACCTTTCTCCCAGGCCACCGGATGGTGACGCTGCATGTGTTGATGCAGGGCCGTGGTGCCAACGTTAGCTCCCTGGCCACGCTTCACTTTCTGCCCCCAGATTCTACATATTCCCATATTCGGCTCCTCCGGTGTCTTAGCAAAGAACTGCCACACCGCCGAGTAGCTGATTTTACCGCCAACGCTCCGCACTGAGAGACTACTACCGCCGCTGCCTCGCTGAGCCACTGTGCCGCTACATTCTTGGACCTGCGAAGAGGGTTTTCTACCCCACACTACCCACTTGCTGGCTGCGCCGCTGCCTGACGCGCAAGCTGACACCCTCTTCTCCTGACGATGATGAAGCCCTTGCTTCACCCGACTCCCAAGTGCGGTCGGATACATCATCCATCGATTATTGTTTGATCTCACTGCTGTCCTCCTCAACGCTCTTGGTTTTGCAAGGCTGACCCCCAAACATGACCTCCCATGCCACTCTCCACATCTATACTTTGCCGCCTACTGCAAGAAGCAGGGGATATTGGCCCTATTTATTCGCTGCCAAGTAGCTGCTAACTGTCCTCCTCAAATTGTTCAACCTCGCTGTATAGTGGCGCTGAGCCCAGACCACATAGTAGATCTCTGGCTGAGGGAACCGGATGGGACAGAGGCGGGTTGAGGACAGGTGAGGGCCGCTGACCCGCCTTCCCGGGCCATGCCAACTAAGGGTTGGTCTGACGTTCCCACCGACTCTTGGCTGGGGTTTCAGATTCATCTGGAGGAAGTGGATCAACCCAATCAAGAACCCTTGGGTTGTGGTCAACACACGGCCGCTAGATGACACCAGCAGTTGTGGGCCCCAAAACCCAGTGACCCTGCTGCGACGTCCCCTTGCTATGCTGCGACCTGGGCCTGCTCCAGGAATGTTTGTGCCACTGCCACTCGCATGTGAAGAGCCTGCCACCTCTCTTTCTGACATACTGTTTGTTAAAAAAATTTACAGACTCTGGAGGTCACTCTGGAGTGTGGAGGTCACAGCAGCAGCCACAACAGCAGTATGAGGTCAGACAGTGGCACAATGACAGAGTGTGGAGGTCACGGCAGCAGCCACAGCAGCAGCAGCATGAGGTCAGAGAGTGGCACAATTACACAGTGTGGAGATTTCGTCATCAACAGCAGCAGCATGAGGTCAGAGAGTGGCACAATTACATTCTGGAGGTGCAAAAACAGGAGTAGGCCACAGAGTGGCACAATGACAGAGAGTGGAGGTGACGGCAAGGGCAACAGCATGAGGTCAGAGAAACTGTCAGCAGATGTGTAGCATCAGGCGGGTGGCGGCATCAGAATAGTGGCTGAGGCAGGTAGTTTGAACCCAGACTCATTTCTCAAAGTTTGGGTGAGACGTCATGGCTTATGTAATCTGACGCCTAAGGCATTGGTGTGTGGAAATCCTGGCCGATCCATGCCTGATTCATCTTGACAAAGGTCAGTGGTTCCACATTTCCCGTGGACAAGCGGGTTCTCCTTGGGGTAACAATGGCCCCCGCCGCACTGAACACCCCTCTATGCCCACTACTGGGGCCGGGACAGCTTCTCCATCAAACCAGAAAGTTGCGGCCCCACACACCCTTTTTTTGGGCCCCCCAGCCCAGCATCTTCAACTGGGGGTGGCAATGCTGCCAAAGCCACCACCGTTGGTTCGGGGTCTGCCCAACCTCTGCTGGCAGTGCCCTCCTTATAGGCGGGTAAAGGAACTCTCTCACGCTCCAGATTTAGGAGCCGATGGCTGCAATGGATGCTGCCACGGGGCCTCTGTGCTGGGGCAGAGGATGCCACCACACTGGCCCCCTTTTCCCCACCACCGATGGGGGAGCTGCATGTTTTGTTGCAGGGCCGGGTCCAATTACTCCTGGCCGCTTCACTTTCCCCCAAATTCTACATACCCCCCATTTTCGGCTCCCCCGGGTCTTAAAAGAACCCACACCGCCGATTACTGATTTTACCCCCAAAACGCTCCCACTGGAAAACACCGCCGCTGCCTTCGCGAGCCCCTGTGCCGCTACTTCTTGGCCCGCAAGGGGGTTTCTACCCCTCCGTTTGGGCCCAACCTCCCGCGTGCTCCCCTACTGATACGGCCCCACCCAAATTGCTGGCTGCCCTCCCTGACGCCAAGCGACACCCTCTTCCCCAACGTGATGAAGCCCTTGTTCACCCCGACCCCAAGTGGGGTCGGCTACTCTCATCGTTTTTGTTTGATCTTATGCTGTCCTCCCAACCCTTTGGTATCAGAGGCTGACCCCCCAACATGACCTCCCATGCCACTCTCCACATCTATATTTTGCCGCCTACGCAAAAACAGGGGTTTGGCCCTATTTTTCTGCCAATACTGCAAACTGTCCTCCTCAAATTGTTCAACCTCGCTTTTTAAGTGGCCTGACCCAGCCACATGTAGACCCTTGGTGGGGGAAACCCAATGGGACAAGGCGGTTTGAGGACGGGTGAGGCCGCTGACCCCTCCCGGGCCATCCAACAAAGGGGTTTGTTTGACTTCCCCAAAACCCGATCTTGGCTGGGGTTGTCAGATGTTCTGAGGAAGGGGATAAAACCAAATCAAAACCCTTGGTTGCGGTAAAACCCCGGGCCGCTAGATACACCACAGTTGTGGCCTACCGAGGGGACCCCTGCTGCACGCCCCTTGCGTGCTGGGGACCGGGCCCGCTCCGGAATGTTTTGCCACTGCCACTCGCATGTAAGGCCTCCACCCTCTTTCGACAACTTTTTTTAAAAAATTTTTAATAAGATTTTTTAAATATGATAAAAAAACCCCCTGTTTTTTTACCCAAAAAGAACAAACAATTTGGAAAACCCGGGGAATTTAGATTCCCCTCCACAAATGGCAGAAAAATTTACTTGATTCCTTTAAAAAACACTTTTTTTGTATGAATATAAAAGCACAAACGCTTAATTAACCTTGGGGATATAAATTATTACGGCAAAATTTTCTTCCCGGTTTAAAAAACACATTTTTCTTTACTCACCACAACACAAAAAAAACACTTATTTAACCTTTGATTAATTTTGCGCAAAAAGAAAATGAGCGCCAAAAATTACAACCCGTGTTATGACGTTTTAAAAAAAAGTTATTTTACTCCCAAAACACAGAAAAACACTTAAATTAACCCCGGGGATATGAATTTGCTCCCAAAGCAAAATTTTCTTTTTTTGGTTTTGAAAAAAAACATTTTTTTAGGGGCTAAACAGAGAAAAACATTTAAATTAAACCCCTTGGGATCTAAATTGCCAAAAAAATCGCCCAAAATGACCAGCTATGTGGTGTTAAAACACGTTTTTTTTACTGACTACAACACAGAAAAACGCTTTTTAAAACCCTTGACAAAATTGCGCAAAAAAAAAAGACTCCCAAAAAATTTAAACAGCTATTAGCGGTTAAAACGACGTGTTTTTACGACCACAACAAAAAAAACACTAATTAACCTTCAGATATAAATTATGCTACAACAAAATTTCTTTTTTGGCGTTTAAAAAAAAACCCTTTCTTTTACTGACTACAATAGCAAAAAAGATTTTTAAGTCCCTTTGGAAAAAATTGCGCAAAAAGAAATAAGCAGCCAAAAATTAACGGGTATTTGGATTGTAAAAACGGTTTCTTTAACTAATAAAAACAGAAAATAACACTTAGATAACCCTTGGAAAATTCAATTGCTTACAGAAGCATTAAAATGTTTATCCCGGAAGGAACACACGGGTTCTTTCCAATCCCCCAAAAATCAAATTAGAACTAAGAAAACATTTCCTGAAACAACGTGACACCCCCCCAAAAATTCGGTTAAAAGTGAGTTCTTTTGTGTGAGACCCCAAAAAGGGCTCAGCGCTACAACACAGCACAGTGAAGCGTATGAGCTCCAGCCGTCCGGACTTATATAGTGGGTGACCACAGAACCCGACGGTCCTGATGGCTTCATCTCGCACATTATTTAGGGTCTTCCTTTTTTCCCCTCCCAGAGTTCTTTCCCCCATAACCCAGGGCTTGCACCATTTTATCAATTAAAAAGCATTTTCATTCCCGCAAATCACCCCAAACTTCGACTTCTTTCAGAATCAAAGTTTTTGAAATTCAAACAAATTCATTTGTTAGAAACGATTTGCCCATCCTAGTTCAGGTGTTTTTGCAAGAAATGTATTCCACCTTAAAGAATTTTACGAACGCAGCTAGACCCTAGTCCATTTTGGGGTTTGTACCAAAAAATTTTCAAAAGGGGCTTTTTCTTTCGGGGATTAGCACCTTCTTGGTTAAAAAATAATAAAATATGGCTGAATCATACATTGTTTTTGTCGCTGATCTTTTTTGGATCACACTGTTTTTTGTTTCCACCTGTGTACCTAGAAGCCCTTTTTTTTCTACAAAAAACATTTCCCCTCACTTTCTGACCCCCAAGGGTCTTGGTCCTTCTGACCCCGGGGAGCCATTACTCTATAACAAAAGGGCATGAAGGTTCTTTGACTTGGTAAGTACACCGATTTTTTTAGAGCCCCATCCATGACTTTATTCCGGTTTTAGTTAAATGACAGATGACTGGTAATCCCTGGGAAACCCTTCACTTTTTTTAAACCTATACCCTTATAAGAAGGGGCCATGAATTTTTTTATGGTTTTCCCTTCGTTTTTTCTGTTTTGTTATTTTTCAAAAAAATTCGATGGGGGGTTTTTTTTGGGGGATATTTTGATGCTTTTTTTTGGCCCCCCTCCCCCCCCTTATGAATTTGCGTGTTTGCCCCCTGGATCTGGTCACAAAGAAAGAAACTGGAAAGGTGTGGATTATTCATCATCTGTCCGATCCGAAAATTTGAATGATGGTATTTTGAGGGGAAATCATTGGTTTTTTAATAGGGCTGTACCGGTTTTTCAGCAGGGTTTGGGCTTTGTTGGTGAAATTAACATTAACTTGCTTTTCCCTCCTTCCGTTCATCTTGACTGTCAGCAATTATTTGGCTGTCAGATTTATGGGTTAACTATTCGACACCTCCTGCTGTAGGCCCGCTTTTTGAGATGTTTTGTTCATTTTTGGGAAATTGGTTTGGAGATATGAGATGGGGGCTTGCCTTTTTTAAAATTCATATTTGTTTCCTTGTTTCGCCCTTGGTTCAAATCATGTCCAGTTGTGACAAGGTTGGCCCTCGTTTTTGAAAAGATGGGGGGACCCCCCTACGCGTATCCTGCTTTTGGGAAATTTAGTTGACTTTGGAAAAGGAAAAAAATTGTTTCTATTTTTTTTAAAATTTAGGGAGTTGGGGAAAAATTTAATTTTATTGCTTTAAAAACAAACTTATCATAGATAATATTCAATGGATAATGTTCAGTCGGGAAAAAAAAAAATTAAAATTAAAACATCAAAAAAATAGAAAAAAAAACCCTTGTCTACAACATCCAGCTTCAGAATGTACCTACCTTCCTGGGCCCCTTTTTTCCCCTGTGGAAAGGGCAAAATTTTGTAAGTTATATTTTTAACCCTTCAAAGTCAATCCCCAAAAAATAAGAGGGAAAAGAGATTTCGAGGCAATCAACGATACATAAGGAAGAAAAATGGAGGGATACAGCCTCCCCCCAGATATATTTCTTGTAATATACACTCACCGCCACTTTATTAGGTAACCTTCCAACCTTTGTTAACACTTAAATTTTTTTAATCACCAACACAGGCGGAAATCAGTGCATTTAGGGAGTAAATGGCAAGACAATTCCCAGTTTTAAACCGGGTCGTTGGGGGAAAAAGGTATTTGGTGCTTTAACGGGCAAAGGTTTTGGTGCCAGAAGGGTGGTCGATATTTCAAAAATGCGATCTCCGGGATTTTTTTTAGCACAACTATCCTAGGGTTTACAGAATGGGCCAAAAAGAAAAAACAACCATGAGCGCATTTCCCGTGGGCGGAAAACCTTGTTGATGCCAGAGGTAAAGGGGAATGGGCATACTGGTTCGACTGATAGAAAGGCAACATGCTCAAATAGCCCCCTTACAACCAATAGGGAAAGGCATCTCTGAACGCACAGTACGGGGGAACTTTGGGCAGATGGGCCCAAAAGCAGCAGAAACCACCCGGGGGGCAACTCCTTTCAGCTAAAAACAGGAAACTGAGGGCCCAATTTGCCCCAAACTCATCGAAATTAACATAAAGATTGGAAAAAACTTTTTCCTGGGGCTGAAAGTCTCGATTTCTGCGCACATTCGGGTGGAGGTAGAATTTTTCGTCAACAACATAAAACATGGATCCATCCTCCTTTATCAACGGGTTTAGGCTGGTGGTGGTGTTTATGGTGTGGGAATATTTTCTTGGGGACTCTTTGGCCCCTTGGGACAATTTAGCATCGTTTCAAACCTTGTTGAATCATGTCCAAAATTGAGGCAGTTTTTGAACAAAAGGGGGGCCAAAACCCTTAAGCATGGTGTACCTAATAAAGGGCCGGGGGGAGGGATGGCTGCATGAAAATCCATCACATCTACAATTTTACCAAACAACAAATGAGAAAAAAATCACCCTGGCAAATTTTTGGGGCGGGTTTAATTTTTTAAAATTTTGTTAAAAAAAAAGAAATTTTTGGCCCCAGGATTTTTCGGGATGCACTTCAACATGATACAGCCATGTAGAGGGATCCTAAGCAAAGAGATATGGGGAAACCTACCTGGTTTCTTAAAACCCAAATTTACCCTCCAGAACAACCAAAGAAAATAAGTGTTAAAAAAGAAAATTTAATTCATTATTAAAACAAAAATTAAATAAAATTTCACAGTGTGGTCCCTATTCTATTATCAGGGTTTTCTGTTTTACAGAACAGTTAACAGGATTTTTACTCTTTTGGCTTTTAAAACTTTTTGTAAAAGCTAAATAAGAACTTGCCTTCAAAAACACCAATGGGGGGAGGGGCCCCCTTTTGGGTCCAAGCAAGGTGAATGGACCTGCTCCCCCCTTCTGAACTTTTGGGGGACATGTAGAAGATCGGGGTGTCCGGGGCGCCCCCATTTCTCGGGATTTTTTAGTGAAACTGCCCTCATTTATGTCGGCGCCCGAGGGCCTCATACATGCGGGTTTTTAACGTCTCGCGCCTTGCCAGTGTTGGGGGTGAGTGCTGGATTAGGCCAGAAGGACTGTGGGCCTCACTTGATATAAAAGGATCGTTAATTCACCCCCCCAAGAGGTGCGCTATAAATGCGGGGGAAAAGTTTCCTGTGCCCCCAGGGGTGAGGGGCAGGGGGGGAAATTAGGCACAAAAAAGGGCTGCGCCTAACATTATTACGATTTGAGACAGGGTGGGGAAACAGCGCAAAAACTTAAACATGTAATGAAGAAAAAAAGATTTTTTTCAAAAAAATTTAATAAAGAATAAAGTGAAAAATCAAATTGAATAAAATTTTCATTGCAGTATAAAAAAAGTTGAGTTTAAAATTAAAGCAAATAATTTTTAAACCCCCCAAAGGAAAAAGAAAAAGCAAACAGGTCTTAAAAAAGGGAAGAATTTAACAAAAATTTTAATTAAAAAAAGCCGATGCAGATGTTGTACAGATTTAATTTTTGGGCTATTGTTTTAAAAAAAAAATGGATTATTGTTCTTTATTTACTTTTATTCTATTTTGTATGTACACAAGAGCCACACAGCACATCTGGGTTGGACCCCGGATTCTCAAACAGGGTTTCTATGTTTCCCCGGGGTTAGTTCTGGACGTATTTACGTCCGTAAATACATCACCAACTGAGCCTAAAATAAGGAACAAGTAGCTTAGATGGCTACCAATGGGAAATACAGACGTATTTACGGTCGTAAATACGGCCGTAAATACGTCCTGATTTCCCATTGGTAGCCATTCTAAGCTACTTGTTCCTTATTTTAGGCTCAGTTGGTTATGCATTTACGGACGTAAATACGTCTGTAAATACGTCCAGAACTAAGCCCTGGGAACATAGAAATCCTGCTTGGAGAACCACAGGTCCCAGCCAGACCTGTGCTGTGCTGGCTCTTGCTGTACATACAAAACAGAATAAAATGTGAATGAAGAACAAACACATCTTCATTTTTTATTAAAACAATAGACCAAAATTCATATCTGTCAAAATACATCTACATTTTTAATACAATAGACCACAATTAACATCTGTACAAATACATCTTCATTTTTTAATAAAACAATAGACCAAAATTCACATCTGTACAACATGTGCATTGGCTTATTTGATGTTAAATTAGTGTAATTGGCACGGACTTTGGAATACTTTTTATAGTAGAGAATGTTTTCTTAGGAGAGAATATATATATATTGTCATTAATGTTATTATAAAAAATGTATTAATACATTGATTTAATTGTTCCAGCACTTGGATATGTCTGTTTATTAAGTAATTCATTTCAATGACCAATCCATTTTATTCTTCATACTGTGTAATGTATTTCTGACGCGAAATCCATTCCGGAATTACATTGCAAATACGTACCACACTTTGTGACACTTATTTGCAACGTATTTGCAACGGATTTCGCGTCGGAAATACATTCCCCATAGTAAATAATGGGGAATGTATTTCCGACGCGAAATATGTTGCAAATACGCGTCACAAAGTGTGGCACGTATTTGCAATGTAAATCCTGACGGATTTCGCGTCAGAAATACATTACCCAGTATGAAGAATAAAATGGATTTGTCATTGAAATTAATTACTTAATAAACAGACATATCCAAGTGCTGGAAAAATTAAATCAATGTATTAATACATATTTTACAATAACATTAATGACAATATATATATTATCTTCAAAGAGAAAATATCCACTACAAAATGTTTTCCAAAGTCCATGGAAATTACACTAATTTAACATCACATAAGCCAATGCAGATGTTGGACAGATGTGTTGTTAAACATTTTCCATAACAACAATTTTAGAGGTATCTGGGCTGGTTTGAAGTTTCATGCAATTCAGTATATACAAAAAAAGGCTTGCTGGGACCTGTTGTCCTCCAAGCAGGATTTCTTGCTTAATTATTTATTCTTTTTGACAAATCATTTATTTTAGTAGTGTACTGCTATAAGTGTAGAATTATAGCACATTCCAAGAATTCCGCGCTCCACTTCGACTTCTCCGCTCAGATAGACCACATTCAACTAGGTCTGCCTGTTGGAGCTGTTGAGCGCTGCAATGCGCCTCACTTTGCTGACCCGCAATCATGCATGCCTCGGAGTTTTCGAATTTGCCGCGTCCGGCCTCAGAACACCCATGGCGCGCCCATTGCACGCCCCTTCATATTAGGCGCATCCGAAAGTGGCAAAGGTTGCGCCTAACATTGCATCCCTGCGTCCGACAGTGGATTCGGACCGGTGAGGCACAGGTTACGCCAGAAATCAGGTGCAACTCCCGATCATACATGTCGCCCTTAATTTTTAGGGATACATTCCTAAGATTGGTGTTTGTCCCAGAGTTGGTCCCAAAGTCTTTGGTGGAAACACCCCTTTAAGGGCAGGGGCCCCTGAGGTTGTTCTGGCAACAGAGCCCCAACCCCCCCCATATAAACCAGCTTGTTATTTCCTCTCCCGTCCATGCCGATGTCCCACATGTACGGGCCCAGAGGCAGGGTCTTTGCCATTCCCTCTCAGGCTCTTCCTCCTGTGGTTCTTCCAGGCACAATTGACACAGGACTGTTGATTGTTGATGTTGCAGTTCCCACAGGCACTGCTGGTTGTCCAGATGAAGCAGGAACTCACATCGGTTTCAGGCATCCCACTGGCATTCTCTGGCTTTTTTGTGTGACAGTTCCGACTCCGGTAGAAGATCTAGAAGATGCAGTAAGAGCTGGAAGCCTGAACATATGGCTGGTCAATTGCCATCCAGGCTTCAGTTGAAGATTCATCAGCAGTTCTTCCAGAGGACAGCGGCATGGCAATGCCTATTAGGCAGACAGGATTTAGAGCTCTGATGGTGAAATCAGACATTGAGTCTCCTTCCAGTCAATCCTGACCGCCATCATGTATTCGGGTGTTGCTGGGCTATTCTATTATGACACCTGCCTGCCGATGGGCTGCTCTATACTGTGCCATTCTAAGAGATGTTTAGTTCGTTCTTGGAATGGGTGCTGCAGTTTGAGATGGGTTCCCGCTCGATTATGTTTTGGATGATTTCTTCTTTTTGCCGCCCTGTGGTTCAAGTCAATGTTGATTCATTTTGGCCACTGTCGAGATCTACATGAGTAAGTTTGGCTTTTCTCGATCTTTGAAAGTATGGAGGGCCCCAGTGAGACTTTACTGTTTTGGGGAATTCACTTGGAAATGGAAAAAACTTGTAGTTTTTTTCCATTTTCATTGAAAATAAAATTTATTCACTGGATAATATTAATTCTGGAGAAAGCAAATAATAAAAAAATAAGTAGAAAAATAATGTACTACAGCATCGAGTCTGATGAGAATGTTCTTACCTTTCCTGGACCACCTTTATCAGCTGTGGAGAGACAAAATGTGGTAATTTCATATTCTCAACCATTTATAGTCAATACACGGGAACGAAGAGGGAAAAGAGGTTTTAGAGGACATATCAGCAGATCCATGAAGGTAGAAAGTGTGGGGTATACAGCTCTTCCTCCAAAAGAAGAAAATTTTCATAGCAATATAATAACTGCATGGAGTCCACCACATTTATTATTTTACCAAGCTACACAAACTTAGATACACAATTTAGTCCTGGAATAAAATTTAGGGACTGTTATGGTCATGCTTGATGGCAGGGCACTAGATACAGGTTTTAAGTTCATAAAATCTTGTGGATAGCAATGAATATTATTATTGGTCTCAGGATTTTGCAGATATACAGCTTGCAAAAGAGGGTGGCCATGTGGAGGGAGGTCAGCAAGCAAAAAGATATGGGGGAAGCCTACCTGGTTTCTCATTACCAACTGTTACACTTCCTTGTACGTCCTGAAAGAAAAAAGTGTTAAATTAGAAAACTTTACTTTCTTAAAACTACAATCAAATCAAATCTTTCATTGTATGTCCATGTTCTGTTATCCCGTTTTCTGTATATTAGGGAACATTCACACAGGATCTCCACCGTTTTGGCAACTAAATAGTGGATTCAGGGTTCAGTCTAAGCCAAATAGACAAGCTGTGCCCTCAACATCACCAACAAGAATCAGAACCCCCCTGAGGCCATGTTAGGGTGAAGTGCGACCAGCTCTCCATTCTGAGATGTAACTTTTGGGGACCTGTTCCAAGATAGGTCAGAGTTTGATGGCATATTCTAGCAATATGACATCAAAGTATGTTGTGGGAACATCCCTTGAAGTGCAGCGGTCCCTGAAGTTTTTTGTTTTTGTGGTAGAGCCCCAATCCTCTTATGAAACAGCTGGCTGATCACCCTAATGTAGCCAGAAGTGCCCATGTAGATGATCCCATGGCAGGGTCTTTCCCATTCTTTCACAGGCTCTTTTCCCGTGGTTCTGCTTACTGGAACCAGCACAGGTCTGCTGGGTGATGCTACCATTGCCATTCACAGGTACCCAGACATAGCAGAGCTCACATCTGTCTTGGTGATTTGCTGTTGATCCCCATCTTCTTTGGTGACAGTTCTAAGGATTTTTACGACTCCAATAGAACATCTTGAAAACACAGTAATAAGTGGAAGACTGAACAGGCAGCCAAGGGGCCAGCCAGGCCTTCACAGATGAAGTTTAAGCCTGAAGATTTATCAGCGGTTCTTCCTGGTGTGTGCCGTCGCTGTCTGGTAAAACTAATTTTCCAAGGGTTTTGGTCGCAGATGATATTCCAGCTGGTGTACTTCCTGCCTTGAAGAATTTATTAGTGCAGTTAGAGCATAACCCACTGGCTGAGGCACCAAGAGTAGGAGTTAAGAAGTGGCTTTATTCTATGGGATTATTCTTCTTGATGATGAGATAAGTAATAAAATATGGCTAATTCAGTACGTGGATATTTGGTCGCTGATCTCGGTGGATCAGCATATGGTTGATAGGAAGCGTCAAACACTTTCAGACATGGCCTCTGAATGCAAACTGAAATTAGCTAAGACAATGAATAATTGACTTCAAGCGTTTTTAATTTTGGATTGCATGATAGCTCCAGGCAACACTCAGGAAGATGCTTGACCTGTTTATGCATACACATGAATGCCATATCTAATGCTTACAGGTCAGATGGCTGTACTTTGCATGACAGCCCATGACTAGGTGATAGGTAAAAGCCACTGGCTTTTGGCTTCACCTGATGATGACTTGGAAGGCCTCATAAATTCAATCCACCACCATCACCTCCTGCAGCTTCTGGCTCCAAAGGGTCAGTGGTCGTCTGATGCCCAGGAGCTTGTTGGCTCTATAACAAGGGTGACTGTCGGTTCTCTGAATTCTGTAAGTACAAGCAAGAGTTCTCCGCTTCTGCACGCTTTATCCAGTGGGCAGATGTCCATGCTCAATTAAGTCTTCCAGTAGGACGCTGGTAATCGTGGAAACCATGGCACCATAGCTAAACCTGTACTCAAATAGGGAGGTGGCTGCAAAGTTGCATTTTGGCTTCTCTTATTGTTTTCTTTATTCCATTTCTGTTATATCATTTTCCCAGTTTTCACAGATAATTTGAAATCTTCCCAGGTAAGCCAGGATTTATTGAGCCTATAGATTTAGAAGGAGGTTAATTTAGGTAGCCTGGATTAATTTGTGAGACCTCTCATGACCCATTCCTCCCATTCAAGAATTTGTGTGTGTGCCCCATTGTTCTGGTTTAGAAAAAAGAATACGAGAAGTTCCAGATTATTCATCATCTCTCTTATGCATTGGGTTCATCTGTGAATGATGGGATTTTGAAAAAGAAGTCATTGGTGTCATACATCTCTTTTGATAGAGCTCTGGCGCAGGGTTTGAAGCTTTGATGGTGAAATTGGACATGAAATCTGCTTTTCGTCTCCTTCCGGTTCATCCTGCCTGCCATTATTAATCTATTATGACACCTGCCTGTTGATGGGCTGCTTCTCCAAGATGTTTAGCTCATTCCTGGACTTGGTCGTGCAGTATGAGATGGGTTGTTGCTCGATTATCAAATATTCAGATAATTTCTCTTTCTGTCCCCTGTGGTTCAAATCAGTGTTCAATTCTACATAAACAAGTTTGGAGTCCTACTGTCTTTGAAAAGATAGAGGACACCAGTACGACTTTATTCTTGGGAATCAAGATTGACTTGGAAATGGAAATTAATGTGTAGTTTCTTTTTTTCCATTTAGGTAGTTGGCAAATTGAACTTAATTGATTGAGAACAAGACTTATACACTAGATAATATTCAGACTGGACAAAATAAATAAAAAAAACAAATAAAATAGAAAAAACCTCAGCTCTACAACATCCAAGCTTCTGAGAATGTACTTACCTTTAATGGAACGCCTTTATCACCTGTGGAGGGAAAAAATGGTGTAAGTTCATATTCTCACCCCTTCATAGTTAATATACAGACATGAAGAGGGAAGAGAGATTGCAGAGGACATATCAACAGAGTTATAAAGGAAGAAGGTGTGGGGTATACGGCTCTTTCCCCAATAGAGTGGCTGCATGAAGCCCATTACATCTAGATACGGGGGAAGCCTACCTGGTTTCTCAGGAGCAACTGTTACACTTCCATGTACAACCTGAAAATTAAATCATATTTTTTAATGTGTGCCCATGTTCTGTTATCAGATTTTTTGTCAATTAGAGAATGTTTTACACAGGAGCTCTATCTTTTTGGCATTTAAGAGTTTAGTATAAGCCACATAGAGAAACTGTGCCCTCACCATCACAAACAGCAGTCAGGGTCCCCTGTGAAGCCATGCTAGGGTGAAGTGTGACCGGCTCTCCATTCTTAGATGTAACTAACGGGGGGCCATTCCTTAGATAGGTGCAGGATACAGCAATACACCATCAAATTTTATGGTGGGAACATTCCTTTAAGTGCAGGGGTTCATGCAGTTATTCTAGCAATGGAGCCCAAAGCCCTTCCTAAGAAGCAGCTGGCTGATCCCCTTTGTGTACCCACAGGTATCCAACATAGACTGTCCTATGAGCAGGGTCTTTCCTGTTTCTTCATGGGACCTTTTTCCTGGGGTTCTGCTCACAATAACCAGCACAGGTCTGCTGGACGTTGATATTGCTGTTCCCGATGCCAGGTATCCAGGCAGAACAGGTGCTCACATCAGTCTTGGTTTTCCGCTGGCTTTCCCTTTCTTTCTCGGTTGACAGTTCTAGGGGTTCTTACGACTCAGATATAAAATCTTGAAGATGTAGTAATAGGTGGAAGACTGAACAGGTAGCTGTGGGGCAAGCCAGGTCTGCACAGAAGTATCAGCCTGAAGATTTGTCAGTGAACCTTCCTGTGGAGTCGGGTATGCTGTCACCATCTAGTGAGCCTAATTTTACAAGAGCTTTGGTTACAGGTAATTTTACAACTCATGTACTTCCAGCCTTGAAGAATTTAAAAGCACAGCTAGAGCCTAGTCCACTTGCGGTGGCACCAAGGTCAGGGGAGCACAAGGAGGCATTTTTCTGTGGATTTAGCCTCCTTAGTGGTGGGAAAATTAATAAAATATGACTAAATCAGTACATTGATATTTGGTCACTGATCTTGGTGGACCAGCAATAATTTTTGGCTCCACCTGATGATGGCTTAGAAGACCTCATACTTTCAATCCAAAAACCTTTCCCTCAGCTTCTGGCTCCCAAGGGTCAGTGGTCATCTTACACCTGGAAGCATGTTGGCTCAATAACAAGGATCACTGATGGTTCTTTGACTTGTGTAAGTACAAGCATGAGTGCTCTGCTTCAGCAGGACTCATCCAGTGACCCAATGTCTCTGCTCAGTTAAATGCTAGAGTAAGATGCTGGTAATCGTGGAAGCCATTGCACTTTAGTTAAACCTATACCCTTATAAGGAGGTGGCCGCCAAGTTGCGTAATGGCTTCTCATAGTGCTTTTATTTTTCTCTTTCTGTTATATTATTCAAAAAATTTCAGAAGGATGTTATTTTGGGTAGACTTTTGAGTGCTTTCATGATTCTCCCTCTCCCCCGTTCATGAATTTTTGTGTTTGTCCCCTGCATCTGGTTACAAATAAATAACAGAGGAAGTTCCGGCTTATTAATCATCTCTCCAATCCCAAGGGCTCATCTGTAAAATATGGTATTTTGAGGGAGAAGTCATTGGTGTCTTTTAAAAGGGCTGTGGCGCTGATTCTTTAGGAAGGGTTTGGAGCTTTGTTGGTGAAATTGGACATTAACTCTGCTTTTCGTCTCCTTCGGATTCATCTTGTTATCACCATCAGTTATCAAATATTCAGATAATGTTTCTTTGTTTTGCCCTGTGGTTCAATTCAGTGTCCAATTTTACATGAGCATGGTTGGCGTACTTATGTTTTTGAAAAGATGGAGGGACTCAGTATGTCTGTATCCTGCTTGGCAATTGAGATTAACTTGGAAATGGAAAAAAA
>JAODAL010027815.1:0-54338 GCA_025379985.1 Phyllomedusa bahiana
GTTTTTGTTTTAAATTGTTTTCCACTTTTTTTTAAATTTTTTTTCACTTTTTCACATTTTTTATTTTTTCTTTTTCCCAATTTGGGGATTTGAATGAAGATCTTTTAGATCTCTCATTCAATAAAGGGAAACGTGCAAAGCTTTTGCTATGATTTGGGTTTCCCATGACAAATGTCCCTCAAAGATGCCGGGGGGTGCCCACAGGCAAAGGCCGGGGGTCCCTGACGTCACCCGACAACCCCCGGGAAGGGATTCTCTGCCTTTCCCTCTGTCCCTTTTAGAGGGCGGGGCTGGGGACGGGTCGCCCATCCGTGCCTTTCTGCCGGGGCCCCAGAGACGCAGGAAGGGGGCGATCTCCTCCTGCGTCTCTCTTATTTTTTGCGACCCCTATCGTCCCCGATAAAATTTAAGGGGTTTTTTCCGGCCCCCCCCCCCAAAGGGGGGGGCGATCCGGGGGGCCCCGGGGCCGAAAGGGGGGGGGAAAGTTTACTTTTAAAAAATTTTAGCTGACACCCCGGCCGATCGGCACCCGCAGGAAAAATCTGCTTTAGATTTTCCCCGATCCCCCAGGACGTATCCATACGTCCCCGGTTTCGTTAAACCCCCAAACGAAACCCGGACGGATGGAAACCCCCCAAGGTTCCCTTAAAAGGGGGTTTAAAAGCTCAAAAATAGAATCATAGGGGATATATATGAATGGGGCTTTCCAGGTTTTTGGCGGGGCTTTTAAGCCAAAAGGTTTTAAGTCCCCAAAACCTGTTCTATAAAATGTACAAACAGCCCAAAACCCAAAAATTTGGGGCCCCCCTTTTTTAATAAAAACCAAAAAGCCGAATTTGAGTCACCCAGTTCGTAGGATTAGGGCATATCAAAGAATGTGTAAAAAGCCAAAACTGGCAATTTCAAGCCCGCCCAAAAATTAAAAGTGGTTTGACTGAGGCCAAAGTTGTCGTAGACGAACTAGAATTACCGATAGGGCCAAAAATATCAATTGTTTATCAACTAATACCACTAAAGTAATAAAATAGTAATTTATGATATTTATTAAACTATATAAAATTAAATAATATAAAATGTATCTACAATAAAATAATATAACATTTATCTAAAATGATATAATATCCCAAAAATCAAACGTTTTAATCACATTGATCAATGTGGAGATTTTATTTTCCTGCTCTCAGCAATAGCCGGCACATGACAGGTCTGTGAGACTTGTTATGCGCCAAGCGAGATCATTGCTGCGATAGTTTCTATACACTGGCATGCTATTCTAACAGCTATTTTTTGGCCTGCTGTGATATGGTTGTAATCACTGATAATACTATGCTAACTCTGTAAATACCTAATTGAAAACAGGATTTATGGCAGATGCTGTATTGGTTAAATTATTTTAGATTATTATATTTAATATTAATTTGATATGATATAATTTAATATTTATTTGATATGAGCCAATTTTAGATTTGTGGGATTTTATAGAATTGTATATTAATTTTATATTATTTTTAAATTATTTAATGGTATCTAGTTTTATAACTGACAGAAGTTAGTATGGCCCTAGCTGTCAGGAATTCTGTGGAGTCTATTCTTGCGCACCAACCTTTGCGCTTACAATGCAGCTTCGTGCCAACATTACCCTGTGCTCCACCTAAGATATGCCAAATGTTTGAACATCAGTATGACTGCTTCATTAATTCATACAACTTGAAGAAGGACTTTTGCCCGAAATGTTGCAATGTACTTTTAGGCTATGTTCACACGGCTTAAATTGGGACGTATTTCGGTCCATATTTCGCGGCGTACTGCGCTCAATACAGGGTGAGATACGTCCCAGTCATTACGGTAATCCACAGTTCTCATAGAGAACTATGGATTATGTCTCCTCTCCCTGCTCGCATAATACGCCGTGGGGGGATATAAGTGACATGTCAATTACTAACGGGGAATACGCGCCGCTAGTAATGAATGTCTATGGGGCCGGCGGGCTTCCGCCCCCCACCCTGCGGGAGTCAGCGAAAGCTCCCGAAGTCCCGGCGTAATTGCGGGGTGTAATTACACCCCGGAATTATGTCGTGTGAACATAGCCTTATGCACCTGCACAGTGGTTTTCGGTCCATATGCATTAAATAAAGATATATACTTTTAAAAGCCGACTCTTCATTGTATACCTGAAGAATATTGTTGGTGGATGTGAGGTGGGCCACCTGAATTTGGTACACTGCTACACCAAGTGATTTGAATAGTGCTGCCCGTGTACAGGACGTTTTGTCTAGAACCTTAAAACTCTACTACTTCTGCACTGTATGTGGATGTGTTTTTCAAAATTTAGCACTGTGCAGTAATACTAATTAGAAAGGAGTGTTTCAGTTGTAAACAGTCTAATTTAGTAATGTTCATTGAAAATAATCTGGATGTAAACATTATGTATTTGGCTCACACTATGTATTCTGATAACGTCTGCCATGAACATTCTGATGATGCACCGTTCATAGCAGCATTACAGTAAATGGTAATTAAATTTAACTAGTCCCAATTTTTACTGTCATACATTAGATATTTGTATATACTACAGTGAAGCAAGAAAATAATAAAAATCAACCAATGTTGTCTTTTTTATGTTTTTTTTGTGAATGGTGCACTGTGGCTTAAGATTGGTAACATTAGGACTGTTTCAGAATACGTTTGTTATTACAGATTGTGTGAATTTCGGGACAGTTGGATAGATCTCAGCCTTATTATTGAGTTCTTTTAAGAACATGTGTATGACAAGATTATGAATTTTTTTTAGAAGGGCTAAAACAGTAAGTACTTAAACATGGAAGATGTTACTTGTGAGTTGAAGTTTTTACCTGTTCTTAGAAAATTGGACCAAAATACTTCCAATTATTTTAATAGATTTAAGCCTTACAAACCATACACTTTCTATTGGTTCCTGCAGGATGTTTCTAATTCAGTGTAGAGAATGTGGCATTCAAGAGTATTTTTGGCGCAAAATAGACCAAAAAATGGCGCTTCCATATTCCTTAGCAATATAAAAACCTGTTCTACCTTCTCACAGTTATATTTGAAATCTGTATTACATCTAATTACATTAGATTTCTCCCAAAAGAAAACATATTTTGCTTCATGATAGTGAATTCTGAACACATCCAGGTACAAAATATCTAGACTTCACATAGATAGCAGGATCAACTTACAAAGCACCAAAAAGATACACATATTGGTCTAATATGCATTTAGAAACCAGAAATAAGCAGATCTTTTAATCAATTCAACAAGAAAAACAAGAGGGATCCATAGATTTGGATGAAAAGTAAGGACTGTCATTCCAAAATCAGTATAGTTCAGAGCTATCAAACATACCAGGTGAATTTTTAAGTATGTGTTGATTTTTTAATTTTTTTTTTAATTTTATTTGTTCTCATGATGTCCAAAGATTCATTTGGAGAGCTTGAAGTTGAAGGTTAAGTTATCAATTCCTGATGTTCTATATGGTGTTTCTCCAATTGTTATGCAAAGAGATATGTGTAGAAAGAGAGGAAGTCTAGGAGAGATTATCTTCCATTTATCTGTATGTCATGGGACTTGAATGTTGTTTTAGAATGTACAGGTGTAGCAAATCTAAACTTGACAGATAATGCACCATGATTTCATGGCACTGATTGTTTTCTCAACTTTTTCAGGGCTTTTTAATGGGGTTTGATGTGATCTAAGAGGAGACAATATGGAAATCCGTGATGTCGCTGTCAAGCTAAATTCTACTACATCTGTAGCTGGGCAATATTTGTTTTGTAAACCTCTGAGGTAGCTGGACACAGTTACAACTGTCCATCTCTTGTTTCCTAGGAGTATAGGTATATTTGGATAATTTATCTAGGCATTTACAAAGCTAATTGATAGGGTAAATGTTGTCATTACGCACTCAACTATGAGCCTTGTAAAGCTTTATATTTTTTTTACCATACCATACTACACATGCAGAGGTTCTGTCCAGGTCTAGCGGGCAAGACAGCAACAGCACTGAGTTTGTAAATCAACTCACTGTGCTAATATGCTGTGTCAGAGTATACTAATGAGACTTGCCCCATTTCACCTAATAGGTGCACTACTAATATGCATACATGTAAATAAAGGGGTTGTCTAAGTGTTTAATCAAACTGGTGATAGCAAATTTTCAACAGTCGTAAAAAAAATGGTGCTCGTTTGTCAAATCCTCTGCTGTTCCAGCACTGATGCTATGTTGGTGCATTGACAGTTTTTATTTACTTGCTGGCACATGACAGCTACAGAATATAGCTGTCTTTAGTTGTGGTTCTATAACAGCTATAAACACACAAGTAGGCTGTATAGACAAAACTTATCTTTACTTCATCATTAAAGACAGGTGTATGAAAAACAAAGTTCAGTGACGAACACCTTAGGCAATGCAAACACATTTAAGCGTGGCAGTACTTAGCTGGTATTTTCTTCTTTAGAAGACTGATAATAGTCCGAATGTAGACTTTAGGAAGCCGATCATCATGGAGTGCAGCTCCGTGCCGCCATGCAGTGACGCGACGTGACGTTTCGGAAGGACCTCCTTCCTTTCTCAAGCTTGAAAGAAGAAAATACCAGCTAAGTACTGCCACGCTTAAATGTGTTTACATTGCCTAAGGTGTTCGTCACTGAACTTTGTTTTTCATACACCTGTCTTTAATGATGAAGTAAAGATACGTTTTGTCTATACCTACTTGTGTGTTTATAGCTGATATTGGGGAGTTCAAGCAAGGTACTCCTAACGGCTGAGACGATAAAGTGTGCAGTTACTAGAATACGGCATTGATGCATGAGTGGTTCTATAACAGCCAGTGATCTGGACGACTTCTTATATTTATTCTGTCTGACCACTGAATACTCTGTAGGCCACTTCCACTATGCTTTCCTGTGTTCCACAGCTTCTTTCAGTTGCTTTGTGTTCATTCCTGTGTCGCTCTTGATAGTATTCAAACTTTGGTCTCCCCTGTTTCCTTTTACTATTACCCAAGTAGCATATCCTCTTTTTGTACAAAATTAACACTCATCACATGACCAACACAGATCAGTTTCTGAATAACATCTTTGGTGATCCTAGCTGTCCATGGATTTGGTAGGAGTCTTTTTCAGCACCACAGCTCTGAAGTATTGAATTTTCTTCTGTCTGCTTTTATGAAGGTTCATGTCCCACATCCATATGTCATGATTGAAAACACAATGGTAGTGATCAGTTTTTGTTTGAACACTCCCTTTAGAAATTCTGGGTATGTGTTAGTCCTCAAAAGTGACTCTTGTATAACACAGAGTTATTGTTAGGAATCTATTAATACATCTGGCCCCTCTCCTTTTCAGCCGCTGAATACTGCATACTGAATGATTCTCAAGCCAGTGTTGGAGAGGGAAAATAAAGTCTCATGTATGCATTGTAACGGAGGAGTGGATCCGCTGGGCCAACGCAAGCGGTGATAGCTAAGCCACGCCAGGGAACGGAATCTAAGTAGCCCCCGGTATTCACCAGAGCCCGCCGCAAAGCGGGATGGACTTGCTGCGGCGTGAGGCTACCAGGTCGTTACCCCTGACGTGACTTGCTTGCGATGGCGGCCGGGGTACAGCATGGTACAGAAACGTAATCCGGAGGCGTAGTCGGGGACAGGCAGAAGTTCAGGGCAGGCGGCAGAGGTTCGTAGTCAGAGACGGGCAGACGGTCAGGGCAGGCGGCAAACAGGCAAGGTCAGGAAACGTGAGCAAGCGGACTGGTACACGGGTAATCAAGACTGAACTCCAATACTCTCTAAACGCACCAAAAACACACCAACAGACTGGCAGGAAGTGCTGGGGGCGGATACCTTAAATAGAACCAGCGCCCGACAATGGACCAATTATCGGGACGCTGGCCCTTTAAATTTAGAGAAGTCGGCACGCGCGCGCCTAGAGTAGCGGCCACGCGCACGGCGGCCGGGAGCGGCGTTCACAGGAGCACGGACGGGTAAGGGATGCGGCGCCGGGGCCGGGACAGCAGAGGGATGGTCGCGGGCAGCCGCAGCCGCCGCGCCGGGTCTCCTGCGAGCAGGGTGACGGTCGCGGGGGGCAGCGGAGCCCGCGACCCCCGTGACATGCATATTACTGTGACTGTATGGTAAGGCCATAGTCAACCAGAAATGGAAATTGAGAGAATAAAATGTCAATAGCACAGTAAACAGTTTAGCAGATGAAGATCATAAGAGAAATGGCTGCATCTCAGACAGACATGTGGAATGTTAAGAGCTTCTGTTAAAAGGGTACTTATCCCCAAAATATGAATATTTAATTAAATAAAAAGTACATCTAATACAAGAAAAAATTCAATTCAGTTGGACAATATCGACAAAAGAATTTATTGATTAACAAACGCACAGTAACTTTTCATTCTATAAATAAGTCTTTTTTGCATCACAATAAACAATAATGATTTCATTATAAAAGAACTGAATAGCTGTAAAACATTACAAACAGATAGTTTCATTTCTATTGTTCAACACAATAGAGAAAATAAATGTCTTCATGTATGGTAGTTTAAACTGTCATTAAAATACGTTGTTCTTTTCAGATCCACAGAATAGAACAAATTAGTTTATTAAAAAATATTATTGATTCGTTTATCACAATACACAATGTAGACTTTGACCATCAACAATTCATCTACAGTTGGATATAATGTTAATGGAGATGCTTAAATCTGAAACAGGAAATCAGTCAAAATGCACCAAAAGATGTTGACCCTAGCCTTAGGGATCTGTCATTAGTGTTGATTTACCCTGCAGGAATTATAAAGGTCCAGTTATGGTAAATCCATAAATCTCTGAACAGCTTGCATTATTTTGCATCGACGAATTGGCCAGCTACCATTAGTGAATCAAGCATGTAAATTCACACTTGTCTTTGTGAGCAGAGCAAAAACAAGCCTTTAAAATGTTCCCAAGATTGTAATCGGACATTACGTGTTTTGTGGCAATTTATAATGCAGCTTTCTTAAGCAGAAAAGAAAGAAATATATAAAGAACCTATATCCTCCCTGTTAAATCTATGTCTGAGTTTGGTTAAAAAAAAAAGATTGACTGACATCTATTAGTCTTTATTAGTGTTGATCGAACCGTTTGAGAAGAGTTAAGTTCGAGTCGAACTTCACTATTTTTTAGAACATGAGCTGAACCGAACATTTTACTGTTCGTTTGAGTAATTGTTCACGTTCAACATGGCGTTCATCACGGCGTTCGACACGCTATTTTAAAAGCTTTCATGTCCGAAAAATGCCGGCTCTGTGGCAGTTGTTAGGCGCATTAAATCAGTGTAAAGTGCACCAGAAGGTAAGATCCTCTCAAAAATCTGGCATCAGATATATCTTGCATAGTAAACATAATGCGCCTGAAGAGGCTCATTGCGCCTTTTTAGGCACATTGCGCAAATCACGGCACATAGCATATCATTGGTAGTGAACGTAATGCGCCTATCGTGGCGCTTTGTGCAACGGAGGCGCATAAGATATCATTACTAGTTTATGTAATGCACCTCAATAGGGCATTGTGTTATGGAGGCGCACAGCGTATCATTTTTAGGTGCATTACAATGTGTCGTGCCTGGCGTATAATTCACCTAGTTTTAGTGTACTGTTATGGATGGTAATTACAGCTTCTCCTCACCTGTATAAAATTAGGTATAAAAATTAACCCGAACATCTTCTCCCCTTGACTTAATGGGGTTCGAGTCAAACCTGAAACCGAAAACACTAAAGTTTGAGGTTCAACTCAAACATTTTACTGTTCGCTCATCACTAGTCTTTATGTCCCCAGAAAACATGTTAAGCTCCTGGAAAGTTAAACATCTGCTTCAATACATCCTTCAGAGGTCTCCTTTCAACAAGTATCTACCAGACAACCTAGGTGTTAGATTATCACAGGGATTTACTGAGGATTCATTTCTGCAAGCAATTGAACCTATCTGAGCTTAAACATCCTAACTTTAAAGCTTTGTCCCATAATTATGTAACATTAGGGTTTTACATTTCTCTCTTTGATAATAAAAGACAGTTTTATTTTTTGTTGTAATCATTAAGAAAAATGTCTGTGTTTAGATATTGACACAAGATACCTTTTTGGTGTTCTTTTTGTTCCTTCTTAGAATGTCTAGCTAATGTGTATGGTATTGTTGAGGAGAATTCTTATTGGCTGGTCCCCACAATAGCAGGAATCATGCCATCCCTCGTGAGCAAGAGGATTCAGGTGGTGTGACTAAGCTACTAAGCATGTGCGACCACTGGCATTGGAATCATTTGGTGGATGTCCTAAAAGGAAATTAAAGGAACACCAGTGGGTCCCATAACAAGTGCCTAGACAAAGGAGCCTTTAAAAAAATGAATGAAAAAATATCACCACTGTAATCCACAGCCGACTCTGCTTTGAAGCATCAGCAGCTTCTCTCATCTCTGTTTGTAATCTGTGGCCTTAGTGGTCAGCTTTCTGTTCACTGAGTAGTGAAACCAGTAGACTGACACATGACCACTGAGGCCGCTAATTGGCTGCAGTGGTCATGTGCTGACTGCTTGTGAACAAAAGACTGGAGTAAATTCTGGAGATCCAATGCTGGATCAGTGGTGGATTAAGGAGTTGAATACAGTATATTTTGTTATTTTATAGAATTAATTGTTCTTTTTATTTTTTTCATCAAACAACCCCATTAAATTAAGAACCCAACTAGTAATATATATTTAATAAATAAAAAGAGTTATTAGCTGGGCCTATTTATGAAATCTGACAATCTGACAAAGAGAGGGAGAGCATCAGTAAAACCAGTAAGCAAAATACAGTATCAGATCAGAAAAACTGGATGAAAAAACCAGATTAGAACAGTACTAAGCCAAACTTCTGTGTGTGGGTAGATAGTGATTTTAGTGAAAATGCAGCAAATAGAACCAGAAACATCAAGAGGGAGTACTATCCCTTACAATTTGCAGTCAAGAAATCATGAGAAACGTTAGTTGCAGCAATTTCAGTACAATGTAAAGGCTTGTAACCAGGGTTTTTAGATCCTTAAGGCAACAACGTTGACTTGTGAGACAATTTCTTCTTATTACTTTCCAGAGAGTAGAAGACATAGATAAGCCAAATAAAGTATCAATTTTCCCTCACCCTTGGTTGAACTTGATGGCCACATGTCTTTCTTCAACCATGCTAACTTTGTAATGCTCACAGTGTTTTGTGGTTAGGTTAGAAGAATGCATAGATGCAGTTCAGTATAATACATAGTTACATATGTATTGCAAGTATTAAAAAGATATACCTCTATCCAGTTTAGCCTGTTCTTTCTAGAGTGTTGATCCAGAAGAAGGCAAAACTCCAATGAGGCAAAAGCTAATTTTCCTCATCTTAGGGAAAATAAAATCATTTTTGACTCTAATTCTGGCAATCAATACATCCTTGGATCAACAACCCTTCTCCATAAATCTAATCACTTCCACTTGTAATCTAAATATACTCCAGAAGAGCACCCAGGCTCCTTTTGACCCTTGATATGTTTTTACATAGCTACAAAGACACCTCTATAGTTTTTTTTTTATTTTTTTTTATCAGATCATCATTTTAAGGAAAGAAGATATTGCATTACATTCACAAGCAATTGCAAAAAGGTACCTAAAAACCTATACTCATGTTAATAAAAAGTTATGGAAACATACAAACAATTTGTAGAAACAAAGCCACGCAATGGCAACCCTAACACAAACAGTCCAAGTATGACCCTAAACCCTTCCCCTCTCCAGAACAGAACACATTAAAACCACACCTAAATACAAATAGGAAAAGTCATAGAATTCCTTAACATGAGATAGGCCTGAAACTGATGGTACCCCGTAACAGCAATCTAGAAGGCAAACCCAGGGTATCCAACCATGGTCCCCAAACTTTTTCTAATTTATTTACAGAGTTCCTTTTAGTGTACACACTCCTCTCCAGTCTTAATAAAGAGTTCACTTTATTTATAAATTCTCTGTCTGTTGGAGCTTCTGACTGGATCTAATGAAAGGCAATGATTTTCCCAGCAATGCATAAAAGCCTGGATATACTTACAGATAACATAGGGTCCAGTGTAACATCCTCAGTTAGATCGAAAACACATTTAAAAGGATCTGTCGGAATAGAGATATTATGGACAGATTGGATGATATCTAATGTCTCTTTCCAAAAATCCCAGAGTATTGAATACCCCCCAAAACATTGCACAATATAAGAGTCAACCCAGCCACATCTAGGGCTGAGAAATTCATCCCTAAGTTAAATTTTATGTAAAAAGAATGGGGTATATATATAATATATATATATATATATATATATATATATATATATTGTGACAGGGCAACTACAAGTAGTTACCTATTTCTGCCACTAGGTGGAGCTATACCCGAGTTCTCTATGCAACACGCCACCAAGGGTACCTGGCCTTGGTGGGATAAGAGCCATCCATTTATGCTGTCAGTCACAGTGTGCGGTTGGCAGCCGTCTATAGCTATTTCTGGGTCGGCTCTTATTGGGAGTAGGCAATGTGTTGGGTGGGTGTCTACTCCCCGTGTTCCAGCACATGTTTTTGGCATGGCCTTGGAGGCCTATAAAAGCCTGGTGCTCCAGGTAATCAGGGGGCGTGGTCTGCTATTGCAAGTGGAGCAGCAGTGGAGCCAAGGTGAAGGGCTCTTGCCCCCAGAGGCTTAGGCGAAGCCGAACCAGTAAGAGACTGGCAAGCCAATGAGGTTGTGGTGCTGTGCAGTAGGCACAGAGCCCTGGTAGTTGAGGGATAAACATGGAAGTTTAGTTAGTGGCCTGACGGCCGGAGGTTTTTGTTTATCCTGTGTACTGCTGTACATTTAATACTGTGCCTGGGAAAATAAAACTGTCTGAAGCCAGATTGAAACTGAAACCTGTGTCGGAGTGCCATCCGTCTTACGAAAAGCGGCGATCCTGGAGTTAAGAAATCCCTCGGACGGTCCAAGATGGCGGCTGGACGAGTGTGAGTCCTACAATATTTACATACAGTAACAGTAATTAATAGTTAAGAAAATATACGGGCCTCATTTATAGACAGATTGGGGACATTTTCCAGTATGCTCCCCCTAGGTCAACTGAGATAGGACCATTTTAAAATCCAACGTGTCCTCATGAAAAAATTCAGATGACAGACACTTATAAACAGCTAAAATAATTCATTTTGTAGATACTGCATTGCATACACTGTGAATCACAAAGAATGTTGATATGGTGAAAACTTGTTGTTTCCTGTTCCATCAGAGAGACACAATCATGATCAAGATACACATCAGGGTGTTGTACCAAATACTTTGTATATTAGCTTGTCTTCCCCCCTCCTCCTCCTCACTACTTCCCCCATCCTACCATCTTTCTGAATCTGCAGACTCGATCGACAAGAGAGTGGAAGGATTCTAAGTTGTACAGCATTGGCTGACAGGCCATGGATAGATGTCTGGGTTGTACTTGAGAAAGGAATCTCTGAATGTCATGAGTGTAGATAGTAACAGGGTAATCCAGAATGATTTCAGAGACTTTGTCAAGCATTAGTGTTACTGTGGCCACTGTTTGTACACAAGAAAGGGGAACCTATAGACACAGGGTCAAGTCTGGCTGAGTAATAGCCAACCGGTCTCTGGTGGGAGTCGTGTGCCTGAGTCAGGACTGCATTAGCGTGATCTGCAAGCTCTGTACAGTAAAGTCTGAAGGGGAGCATGTAATTAGGGAGGCCCAATGCAGGAGATTCCATGATTGTCAGTTTTAGAGAGGAAAAACTATCCACTGCCTCACTGGTGAGGGAAAAGTGAGCAGAGGATAAACAATCATACAACACCTGCATTTGGGCAGATGCAGTCCTTATCCAGGGTAGGAAAAAGGAGACAAGACCTAAAAAGATATGAAGCTGTTTCACCCCTTTTGGAATGTGAAGAGACTGAATCGCCTGAACACGCACAGATATGAGGTGACGTGTACTGGACTCAATGCAATGTCCTAGGAATATGACCTTTTGTTGGCAGAATTGGAGTTTTTCTCGTGCCACCTTGCAGACTTCCTCTGCAAGAAAAGTCAAAAGGTAAAGAGTGGCCTGTTGGCAGGTAGATTCAGTGGAAGCTGCTAAAAGCAGACAGCAAAGCTTGAGATTACTGAGTAGGGCTATTTTGGGCCCCTTGGGGTAACCAGGTCCAAGTGTACTTCTGTGCTTGGAATTTAAAAACAAAAAGGGAATGGACTCTGGGTGCAGGGGTACAATGAAAAAGGCATTATCCAGGTCAATTACTGAAAAACATGTAGCGTTTGTCGCTATTTAAGACAACAATGTATGGGGGTGGGGTATGATAGGGGTTAATGCTATAGTGACAGAATGGGTAACATGGGGTTGCCTACGGGCTGGGCTGACTGGAAGGAGAAGGGGCAAGAAATCCTGAGGTTCTCAGTCGCCATGCTGTCGATTTCCCTGGTTTTTAAGGATTCTGAACTCTCTTTTTAAAGTGGAAACAGCAGCCACAATTGAAGCATTTGAACTCCCTGCGAGGGGTCCCTACAGAGGGCTTGCTGACCATTACCATTGCCTTGCCCCATGGTTTTGTGGGATTATCCAATTCATTCCCCATAGCTGCTCTGACTAGGGTTTCCATCCTCTCAGTATGCCGTGTAGGTGCACTTGTCTTCAACTTTCCCTGTATGTGAGGGATTAGCCCAGTTACAAATGCTTTCACAAGACGTTTTTGTGCCACAGGACCTCCTTCATCATAACCTAGGTCCCGACAGGCTGCTGTCAGCCTTTGTTCAAAACATTTTATGCCTTCTCCCTTTCCTTGTTTCATGCCCTCTAATCCCAATAAGCCCTCCTGTGCTCTCTCCTTTGCCCATTTAAGGAGAACTGTAGTACACCATTTGTCTGAAGCATGTGTCTTCTTCTCCTGAGTGCTGAGCACTCGGTTCAGTGTCTCTTGTGCTGGTGTTTCAACTTCTTCACTAATCATACTGCCAGCATTTTCCTCAGCCTTCCCCATTACTAGAGCTCTGCAATCTAGCCACGCTGCTGAATAAGTTTGTTGGATGGTGGCCAATTGGCGAGCAAAGGACATAGGTTTCAGGAGTGGGTCTGAGAGAGTTGTTTTTAAATGCAGTGCCTCCTGAGGTATCCAGGGTTGCCAGTCAGAAACAGCTCTGCTGTCATATTCTGTTGATAAGCTAGAGTCTTGGGTGGGGGAGGAGGGTCATGGTGTCAGTTCCAGCTGCGGTTGTTTCTTCAGTGGATCTATTAGGCTGGGACTCAACAGGATGAGGTACAAACTGAGTTTTAGTGAGGTTGGGATAAACACCTACTGATCCAGGTTTTGGTGCACCACAATTCAAACAGGTATTTCTCCAATCTGGATTTTGCTGGCCGCACCTGGAGCAGATCCATCCAGCCGGACTGGATTCTGCCACCAAGATAGACCGTTTCTGGTCTGAAAGATATGGCAGTCGTGCAGTAGGCTTCCCACCAGCTACCAAGTCTTCACTTTCTAAATGTTCTTGGCACCATTTTTCCACATGCTCATCTAACTCATGATCCTTCAACCAACCTAAAAAATTCCCTCTGCATTTTCCTCCACTTCTTATAGTCCAAGCATTGTCCTTCCCAACCTCCTATCTTCTGTTTCACTTACTCAATCACCCATGTCCACTCTGCTCCTGCTCTGTCTGACACTTCTTGATTTGCCTTCTTAAAATCTTCATTTGTGGTTAGTTGGCTTCCCATATTCTTATTTCTTCTTTACTGAATAATATGGCGTGGCACTTACAGGCAACTGCAGTGGTTCTGGTCAATACTTTCTCCCAGTCAGGAGATAGCAGAAGAAAGCTATGTAAATCGAGGTTGTTTCACCAGACATCTCTTATGTTTTTGTAGGACTGAATCAGCGCTGAACTACTCGCATTAGAATAAAAAATAAAGGTTTGTTTATTTACATATAAAAGAAGGAAGGTGCATTTCTTCCTATAATGCACTTCATCTGGTTCATGTCCTTAGGCTACTTTTCCCCACCCATCACTCTATAAGTTAATTTAGAGACAACTAGTGTTCAGCATACCTCCCCACAGTGCACCCAAATGCTTGATTAAATCTAGCCTAGAATCTGCAGAGGTTAGGGCACATTTTTATTTTGTCAGTGTAAGATACCATAAATATGAATACATAAACTACATTTATTTTATTCACATATATAGCACCATATTATTTCACAGCATTGTACAGAGATTGTCAATATTCACATTGGTTCCAGTTCCTATTTGGACTCGCAGCCTAAATTTTAGATTAAACTATCTGTATACCTCCCAAGTGTCCCTATTTTGAAGGAACAGTCCTTATTTTTAACCCTTGTCCCTCTTAGCTCTGTACATGTCCCTCTTTTTCATTTGGGAAATAGATTTGCATCAATAAATTGACTATCTTGCTTTAAAAAGTATCTGATTGCTTCCTAGCTGTATATTAGATAACAACTTACTTAATATTGCATCACTGGATACAATGCAATCCTGAATGTCTCCCTTTTTGCCTAAAAAGTTGGCATGTATGTGTTTGGGCGTTGATTGAGGTGTGTCATGGTGTGATATCATGTGTGTGGGCGTGTTTAGAGGCATGACCTGAGGTGTCCCTCTCTGCAATCTCTAAAAGTTGGGAGGCATGTATCTGTATGTTTTTTGAGTGTGTGAAACCAGAGGAAACCCATGCAGATACAGACCATACAAACTCTGTGTATATGTTGTCTTTTGTGGTAAAACCAAGACACCAGCACTGAAAGTCCACAATTCTAGCCACTGAGCGATCATGTTGCCTATACATGACAGTTTACCAGAGAGAAAAACTGAAATGTAGGGTATACTGCAAAATATACCTTATCTCTAAAAATTTCCCAAAACATAAGGTGCCAGAACAAATTAAGCAGAAACCAGATAATAAAATATATAACACCATAAACAAGCAAAATACTTAAAATTATTTAAATAACAGAACAGACCTGGATGTGTCATACTGTAAGATGTAGTCAAGGAGAATAGTCACACAGTGTTTGAGACATTTTTTGTTTTTATATGTGGATTTTAATATTTGATCATAATCAAAACAGTATATAAAGGTCATATAGTTTATAAAGAACAAAATGGCAACTTGACTTTGCAATTTTTTTTAAAACCACAAATATATAATACCATTTCCTGTTGTTAAAAAAGAACACTTCAAAATGTATCAAAATCTTAAATACCTAAAATTTAGTTTGTAAAAAAAAGGGAATAGGTAGAGGAACATACAGGAAAGCAGCTAGTAGCTCTATACTATGCAGTACATAAAGTATTAAAGAATTATACATAGATGTATTGTACCAGCTATGTATACATAATTTATTGAGTAAAAAAAAAAAAAATAATCACTTGAACATGAATAAAATTATTAGGACATAATAAAATTATAAGAAAAAGGAGAGAGATTGAGCGTTTCTCTTGCAACTCCTGGCCGGCTTCCTGGGGCTCTGGTGAAATAGTTTTTTGTGTTTTTTTTTTAAAAGAATTAGGGGGCGGTCCCAAAAACGTGTTTTGGGTTTAAAATTCTAACTTTACAAACTTAGAAAATTTTTTAAAAAGGGAAAAATGGTTAAATACATAAAAAGACACCTCCCACAGCTAATGAGTGCATTATGAGCGCACCACAGATACATCACACACTTTCAACACCTTTCCCACCCGCAAAAAACCAATTAAATCCAATTTGTATATTTAGTATGTATGTGTATAATATGTATGTGGGTATTTAATATTATTTTTATATTTAATATATATATATTTATTGTGAAGAGTGGCAAAGAGTAGTTGCCTGTTTCTGCCACTAGGTGGGGTCGTCCTGGTGAGACGTGCACAGAGCCTGGGCTTGGGTGGGGGGGCCCCAATGGTTATCTGCAGAAAAACCTTGGTTGCTGACAGTGTATGTAGCAGGGGCTGATTTTCACCCATTAGGGTTGGTTTCCCGGAAAGCTGGGTGGGGTGGGGGCTTTTCCCCGCGCCCCAGGTCCCCAGGTTCCTGTCGGTTTTGGGCAGTCTCGGGATGGCATAAAAAAAGCCTGTCTTTCAAGGTGATCGGGGGGGGCCCTGCTACCTGGCAGTGTAGCAGAAGGGGGCTAGAGGGAGCTCGGGTCCCCAGAGGTTTGAGGAAAGCCACAAAGTATACAGTGGAATACTGGGTATGGGGTGCTGTGTGGGTAGGCACAGCCCCTGAGTAGAGAGGGCCTGTTTATCTAAATCTAGTGGCTCGACGGCCTAGGATTTTTTGTGTTTTTTGTTTTGTATGTTTCGGTGCTAAAAACTGGCTGAAGCCAGGATAAAAAAAGCCTTTGTCAAAGTGCCCATCCGTTTTCCAAAAGACGGCGATTCCGTGAGCTAAAACCCCACACCCGGTTCAAGATGGCGGCCGGACGAAGGTGGGGTCTACATATGGTGGAGGATGCGGGCAATTTGGCACGGACTGGATAAGAATTGGCGCATGGAAAGTGCATGGGACTGCTGCAGCAAAATTTAAAGGGCCGCAGCCTGTGTTACGGGAAGAAAAAGTTGTTGTGCCCCTGCATTCATGGGGGAACTTATCAAATTACTTTGTGGGGCAATTCCCCTGCTGAAAGAGGATATGGCGAAAACTTTGTAATTCCAAGCAGAAAAGGGCCTGTGCCGGGCCATCCTTTGCATACAGCGGCTATTCAAGAAAAAGGACGGTCAAAATTTCCCAAGAGGGTCGGCAGAAAGGGGGGGCTACAAGGCCGGGCGGCGTTCCATAAAAAGGAAAGCCAAGTCGGGTACCCCTCACCGAGGAGTTACCCCCCCGGAAACCCCGACTGGCAAACAGAGGCCCCCAATAGGGCCGTTACAATGACAACCAGCCTAAATGATGGAGGCTGTGCTGGGGTCCACCCAAAAGGAGGTCCCCAACCAGAACAGTGGAGTTGCTGTTAGGAGGGGTCACTGTTGGTGGATCGGGACTGTCCCAAAGGGTTTTCCAGGGTGCCCCCTGACATCATACGCTTTGTGAAGCCCCAACCAGAAGGACGAAACCTTGAACTTTGTTTTGCACTTGGCGGGACTGCCAAAACCATATTTTTGAGGGGGTGAGGCCTCCAAGTAGGTTGTGCTGGGCGGGTGACTTTCCCTACTTCTGGCAGTTGTGGAGTTGGGGGAGCGGGCCAGGCAAAAAGGGGGTTTGTACCGTGGTTTCCCCCTAAAAATGGGTGCTGTGCCAGGGGTTTAAAGACCCAGAAATATCACCCAAGGAAAGGCCCCTTTGAAAGGGTACTGGGGGGGGGTTTAAATGGGTGCCCGAACTGTTACCATGGAGAAAAGTCCAAAGAGCAGTGAACTGGGCACCCGGGACCTGGAAAATTCAGGACTTTATGTTTATGATGCGTGGGAAAAGGGGGTCTGTTGGAAAAAGTCAAATGAGATAAATGTACCTTAAAAAAAGTAACTCAGATCTATTATTGAGGGGGGGGGTGCTGGTTTCCAGAGTCGGGGCAGAAATGGGTGAAGTGCTGCTAAAGCAAGGCGGGGTGTAGTCGGGGCGGCCCGTGGGGAACCTAGCTCCTTTGAAATAGCGCCCCCCCCCAGTGTAGAGCAGAAAAAGCTCAGGTGTGCCTAGGGGTCCTGGCAAATAGTGTAGGAGTTAGCAGGAATGTGTGTCCTGGGGTGCCTGCAATATAGGACGGGGTTAAATACAGCCCTCGGGAGGAGTCATGGGTTTTCCCCCTGGCAAAAAGGGGGGGCTCTACATCCCCATTTGGGGGAAAAAACCCGGGAATTGAGTGCGCTACAGTGTGTGTGAAGTGTTGGAGTCCAGTTGTTGAGTGTGTCTGCAGTGACCCCGTGCACTGTGTGTCCCTGTTGTAGCCCTGCAAGTTGCGGTAAGCGGACCCGGGTTGGTTGGCCACCGTTCTGTGTGATGTGGTGGGCCCGAGAGGAGCCTTCATGTTTAAGGGGCCCCTGGAAGAGAACTGGAGGATCCTGGGAATGATTCGTCCCCTACAATGTGTGAGGAGATATTTAATGGGGGTGTGTCCGGACTTGAGGTGTATGCCTGCAATATGCAGCCTCAGATAGTGATGAAAAATGGCCTGTGTAAGGAGAACATGTGTGAGTTTTTAGTATTGGATTCCTTTTTGCCTAGTAGTTGCTGTGGGTTTCCAGTAAAATTTTTCTGCCTGGTCACAAAGCTGAGTGATGGGAAGGGGTGACTGTAGACCCCCCAGAGCTGGGTGTATGTTTAACCTAGTGAGGGGGCAGGTGAGGGGGTTTAAATCCCCCAGAGATAAAGAGGTGCCTGGTTTGAGGCAGCTGATAATTTTCCCTGAGGTTTGGGGACAGTAGTAAACCGTTTTACAGAGGTGTATGTTCTGTGGTTTGTGGGGACCCACAGGTGGGCGCTTTCCCGCCCGATACCCTGCTACAGCTATTGATGTTAAAAAATGCACTGAGTTGCCTAATGTGACACAGCCAATTTTGTGTCTAAATGGGAGGATCACAAGGAGGATGGCCGGGTGCTATGATTGACATCCCCTTTTCTAAAAGTGTCTGCCATTGATCCGTCATTGTTGAATTTGAGGTTCAAAAGATGTAGGAGTATCCCAGATGAAGCTGGAGTTTTCCCTTTGAAATGGTCAGGGGGATGTGAAAGAAAACATCCCCCCCCATTGATGCAGAGTGTCCCGCTGCTAGAAAAGCGCCAGGGGAAGTGTGCACGGGAAAGTGTCCTCTGTCATGGTGGGGCCAGGTAAGGTCATCATGGAAAACAAGTTTTATAGTGTTTTTCCAAGGTGACGCTGAAAAAAACCCTTAGCATGCCTGCTGATTTTTGGTGGGTTTTATTGCAGAAATGAGATTTTTTTTTCGTAGTACATTTTTAAGCCTCCCCCAAAGTGGTCACCCAAGTCCAAAAACCCTGTGGCGGCTGTTAAAAACCATGTGAGTGCCGTGACCCCTGTACTCAAGCAAAAGGGTAGTGCGGGAAAGAGAGCCAACAGACGGTGAATGTGGTCTTTAAACTGCTGTGAGTCAAGTGTAGGAGGGAAAACCGCGAGTCCTCAGACATTAAAAAAATCACCCCGTAAAGAGGCGGGATTATCGAAGGGGTTTCCTGATGTAGGGATTGTCTGCAATAAAACCTGGTATTGACCCCCCAGGTTTTTGGGGGGGCACAGGTGTACGTGTGCAGGGGTGGGTTTCTAGTCCAGAGAATTAAAACGGGTAGCTAACAATAAAAGGAAGGAGATGGTTGTGAGGACCAGGGACTTGGGCCATAGAGAAAATTTAGGTCGCATTGTATTTCTTCAGACAAGAGGTGTAGGTTTGGGTAAAGGGGCACCTCAAGTGGCCATGGTGAATAGGACCGAGAAGTGTGCTGTCCTTACAGCTTCTGGTAACCCCGTATGGTTGCTGGGACAACCCGGGGCCTCTTGCTTTGGGAGGGCCCAAGATAAGTAAAAATTGACCAAAGGGCACAAAGCCAAGATGGCCGGGGTGTGTGGCAATCTACAAGTCGATAGCGCTGGGAATGGGGGTTCATTAGGGTAACCCTGTGAATGTCAGCATGGGGCTGGGGTGATGAACCCCCCTTGTAGTAGGCGGGGCATGGGGGTGAATCTATAGTAAGTGGCAGTGAAAGTCTGTTGCCCCCGGGGTTTGAGTGATGTTTTAGCCCAAACTGAGTTGTATGTGGACCTTTTTGTTCTCTGCCCCTGGGTTGTAGGGAAAAAACGTTGCCCCAAAAAAAGGAGCTTTGACCCGGGGGAGCCTGGACAATGTGAGAAAGCCCCTCGGGCTTTTTCCGAGGGGAGGGATATGTGAAGAGTGGAAAGAGTTTTGTGTTTTGCCACTAGGTGGGGTGTCCTGGGAGAGACGTGCCCAAAAAAGCCTGGGCTTGGGGGGGGGGGCCAATGGTTATCTGTAGCAACAAGGTTTTGACAGCTGTATGTAGCTGGCTGATACCCCCCCATTAGGGTTGGCTTCCCCGGAACAGCTGCAGATGGGTGGGTGGCTGTTCCCCCCGTCCCAGGTCTCCAGGTTCCATGTGGGTTTTGGGCCAGTTCGGGATGGCTAATAAAAAAAGCCGTCTTTCCAGGTGATCGGGGGGCTGGTGCTACCTGGTGTTTTAGCAGAAGTGGGCTGAGAGGGTTCGGGTCCCCCCAGAGGCTTGAGGAAAGCCACAAAGTATACAGTGAGAAAATGTGGTATGGGGTGTGTGTGGTAGGCAAAGACCCGAGTAGAGAGGGACGGTTTATGTAAATCTAGTGGCTAGACGGCCCAGGATTTTTATTTGTGTTATGTTTGTTTTTTTATGCTTTTCGGTGCTAAATAAAACTGGCTGAAGCCAGGATAAAAAAGAAGCCCTGTTCCAAAGTGCCCATCCGTTTTTCCAAAAAACGGCGTTCCCCTTGAGCGGAAAACCCCCAAACTGGTTCAAGTGGCGGCCGGACGAAGGGGGGAGGTCTACAATAATAATATAATATATATATATATATTTTTATTATATTTAAAAATATTTATATATTATATATATATAATATTTAAAATTTTATATAATAAAAGCACACTCTTAAAAAAAAGAAATGGGAAAAAAAAAAAGGGGCCAGAAAAAAAAAAGCTGGGGTACATAGGTTCTAATTCTAAAAAAAAGAAAATCCATGGCACCCATAAAGGTTCAAAGGTGCAAAGGGAATTTATTCCTCCATACCAAAAAAGAGTGACATTTCTGCTCCCCAGGAGCTTTTTTTTTTATGGAGGAATTAAAAAGACCTTTGCACCTTGAATCTTTTTGGTGTGCTGTGGATTTTCTATTTTTTAGAATTAGAAGTATATGTATCCAGCCTTCTTCTGCTGGCAGCTGGTTTTTTCCATTTCTCTTTTTTAAGAGTGCTGCCTTTCTTCTACATATATATATATATATATATATATATATATATATATATATATATATTATATATATAATTGTGATTTATATGGTGTTTGCGTGTGGGAAAGATAGTGGGATGTATCTGTGGTGCGCTCATTAGCTGTGGGAGTTGTCTCTGATGAGCGCTGTGTTACCGGCAGTGGGCTAGTTCCTAATGCACAAGATCGCGCTGGCGCCCTTCAAGTCTCAGCCACACCAATCGGGGCCCAGTGCGCATGACTATGCAATAATATGAATAGTAAAGATCTCTAGTGAAAGAGCAGGCAAGCTTCTCCATGGAGGTCAGCACCGGCGGGACTCCGCTGCTATATTCAGCATGATCATATTATAGTTTAAAAATGGCAAAAAAATACTATCTGGAGAGTATCTGCACTTTGGAGGAAATATTGATCCTCTTAACTTTTATGTAAGTAGTTTTCTTCTCTTTTTTTCAGGCAATTTATAATGAATTGTGAAATGTATGTGATAGAAAGAAGCCATATATAGAGAGTGAAGGAATAGAGTTATAAAAAAAAAACCGTACATGTATCCAATGAGGACTTCATTCCTTCACTCTCTATAACACACATATGGCTTCATTCTATCACAGTGTTTCTCAACTCTAGTCCTCAAGACCCACCAACAGGTCATGTTTTCAGGATCTCCCACTGAATGCACTGACAATAATTGTATCACCTGTGTAGAATGCACTGACCATAATTATATCACTCTGGGCAATACTGAGGAAATCCAGAAAACATGACCTGTTGGTGGATCTTGAGGACTGGAGTTGAGAACCACTGTTCTATCATATACATTCACAATTCAGCTCCCCACAGCTGGCAGCACTTATGCAGCCCCAAACCATGACACTCCCACCACATTGGGTGATATTATTGTATTTATTTATTAAGTGATGAGATTATATTTACAGCCTTGATATTGTTATTGTACATACATCCTAGGTGTGGCAGTGTTCCATAGCACTTCCATTTTTAGCTGTTTCCCCCTTCTTATATTCTTTTTTGTTTTATTGTTCTGGATTATGGTTCCTCATTGTCTTTAGCAAGGTAGTGGTCATCTTGAAGGTGTATTTGGGGTAAAAAATCACTGCAAATAATTATCCTGTTTAATAAATATCCTTTACTTTGATTATCTAATTTAACATCTAAATACCACCTTTATATTTTAAACAACATACATAGATATTATGCCTCCTCAGATCCTTCTGGCAACTCAAATTACACTCCCCTTTTTTAGTGGGTTGGAGAGGCCCTGCATCTGGCCTTGAGACATAGTCAGATCAATGATAATACAGTCAGCCATCTGCTTATTATACTAACAGATAGAGAATTTATGTATTAGAGAACTACAGATTCTACCTGAAGGGGCTTAACCTTTGTGCCCACCAACAAAATACAGTGATTTTTCATGGATCAAAGATGTACATCTTTTTGTGCGCCAAGATTAAGTGGCACTTATATATTTTTTAAATGCAAAGATTGGATAGAATGCCAGCAGTTGGGTTGTCACAGCATACCAGGATTTGGAAGGTTATACGTACTTTGTATCCTTATGGTGGAAGTAGAAATCAGAGGGGACAACTAAATTGTAACCCCAATAAGTTGTTGTAATGCCCGCCGAGTCAGATGGGTACCACATGAAATTGATTTATTTTGCAAATAGTTCAAAATCGGGTGTACGTGATCGAGTGAGCAGTGGACTCCATTCCACAATAACCTCTGTAGGGAGGATGCAGAATGCACCTGTCAAGCACTGGAACGAGATCTGTCTATCATAAGCAATACCCTCACGTTAAAGGGGGGAAAACATAGTATACTAAACCATGACATGTAATAAACAGTTGTGTAGTAATCTTCTTAAGGACAAATGGCATTATGATCTATTATCATGCAGACCCCAACATCTACCTTTTCTTTGGAATTGGAAAGATACTTGTGGAGGTTTATTTTAGAGATGGGGCCTTCATTATCACACACAGAATTTAATTTTATGATGAATGTTATCCCCAAATACCGATTTCTAGTCAATCCCGAAGATCCATAAGGGATGTACCCCACTTACGGGTGTAGACCCATAGTTTTCAGGTGTTGGATCAATTACGCAAAATGTAGGGATCTACATAGATAGCATCTTAACAGGGACTTCGTATCTTACACTTGCGCATCCTAACATAAGAGGACACTCAGATCTCCTACGTAGATGATGGAATTCACGGTCAGATAAAGAAGTATACTTGGGCTACATAGGATGTTTGAAATGCCTATATAGTAATATCCACATGAAAATTGGCATTCAGGCAGTGTAAATATTTTTGTCAACAAGAATGTGGCTCAGGAAGTGTTGAATTTCAGGGCTTCTATATTGCTTTTGTCATTTGACTACTTGATTTCGTATTAAGACATAATTATTATTGTCTTTTGCAAATCAAGACCTTTCAACCAGATCAGGGGCACCGCTAATGGGGAGCTCTTGCGCCCCCGCATATGCAAATTTGTCTTGGGTGGTGGGAGGCTTCTACCGTAGTTTATCCAACCGGGGATGAATTCAATGGCACCCCAAGCCCAGATTTTTATTTTGGGGGAGGTACATTGATGACATCCATCATTCCGCTGCGGAAGGTACAGATGTCATTTTGAGGAATTTGTTTGCACATCTTAATGGACTACAATTATCGGCAATGCGTTTCACTTTTTGAAAATACAAGATGAGTGTTTACCTTTTCTAGATATTTTTCTCTTATATCAAGGATTTCACAAGGGCAATATTCATAGGTATGTTATATATGGAATAGACTTAAGCAACCAAATAGTTTGTTACATGGAAAAAGTTACCATACATTACCTGTAGGAGAGGAAATACCTAAGGGCCAGTTTCTGTGAGTGAAGAGAAACTGCTTCCTGAGTTGTAGGTTTTTAGGAGACAATCAGGCATGTTGAGAGAGAGATTCCTCAAGCGTGGGAATACCCCCCCTAGAGTCCTGGAATCCGCTTCTTGGGTATGCACAAAACCCACCAAAAATAGGACAACTCTCTACTGGTAAACTCAGAAAGATGTTGGACTACAATTATAAGCAAGTATAGTTGCAACCTTTGATGATAGAATCTGAAGTTATTAATAGTCTGAAAAAATATTGGGGATTTGAGGTTGGATCAGGTACTTGGAGGATTGTTCCTCATAATTCCTCAATTAACATATCGGGAGGTTGTTCATCTAAGATAGACTGATCCTTAGTCTTTATGCACCAAATTCCTTCCTCAAGGACACGGCACTTGGTTAGAAAGGAGACCGATAGGTATGTTCGAAATGTGGACTGAGATGGTGTAGCCTGTAAACACAGATACAACAAACTAAATCCTTCACAAGTGCCTCAATTGGCAATATCTAATTTCTTTTTCCGTGATTTGCCAACTGTAAGACGGAGGTGGAGTCTTTATGTGTACATGCCCAATGCCCACTTAACTTTATTGGAAAACAGGAGATTTTCAAAAGAATGGGTGGGCGAAATTCTGGGGGGATATACGAAAATAGGAGGGTGCACGCAGTGCTCGACATGTGTGGGAACTTCTTATTGGAGATTGCGAATCTATGCGTTGTGATTATAGATAGTTGTGAGGACAATTCCCTGAGGGAGGAGATTGGGTTATGAAGATTCCTTTGTAAGGAGGCCCAATGGGATTTTTCGTATGGATTCGGTCCTCCAACCCTAGGGGCCATCAATGAGACTTTGCAATTTGGTTGTTTTATTGAATAATAACTCTATTTCGGGCCTTTGTTCATTGCTTTTTTATGGTCCACTCTCCACAGGTGGACTGCTTTATATATTATTTTCTTATGTACGGACCCAATTTGGTTTCTGCAGTATATCACTTTTTTTGTTATATTCAGTGTTTGCTGCTCCAGTTGAGTTTAGAGACAGCTGTGGGTCAATATGGATGTGTTGTACACCGTATGTCTTGATCTTTACATTGAAGTTAGCACTATGCGTTACGGTTTGGTGTTCTGCCTCTTAGTGCTCCGTTTGACGGGTCTAAGGTGTCCCGCTACAATCTTAAAGGTGATTGCATGAGGATGTGTGGTGTTGTACGTAACAGTTCACCGTACCATCAATTCTTTCTTATTGGGAATTTGGGACAATATATACAGTTTAGGTTGGTACATTGTGCAACTACATTTTGTAGAATTTTTAATATATTGACTTAGTAGGCAGGATGGTTTTATCTTCCTGACATGCGCAGTGCTTGGGTGTGGACGATAGGGCACCGCGTGGTGCGGGCGGCTTTCCCAGCCAACAAGGAGCGATGTTCTTTCCGTCCGCGCTTACCGGAAGTGACGGTTTTCTTTCACTTCCGGTTATGCCGCTGCTCAGCATTCGCGATACGCTCGGAAAGAAAACGGAGGTTGGTATAGTGTGCACTCTTATCTATGGGAAACCTTGGAATGGGGCATAACATATTCACCCACCCTACTTTGTAGGAAGTAGGGGTGTATTACTGTATACATCAACAAGGGGCTGTTTAGGATATTTTAAAGGATCAGTGATAATATCTGCTCTGTATCCCTATTATCCTTGGGTGCCAACACACCAGAGGAAGCGGTAGGACTCATGTGTTTTTATCCAGGCAGCACTAAGCTATGTTTCGTCTTTTATCTAACCTTTATTGGTGATTGTATGAGTTGTAGTATATGCGTGTATATAGTGTAATCTTGTTCCACAGTAGAGTTTTTGAAATCCCCTGAGGACCCAGAATTTACATGGGGGAAACGCGTTGGGATAACTGGGATATAAAGGTGTTTATGCACGCATGTAGTGATACGGTCTGTCAAAAAGCGGAGCCGCTCTTTATCAGGGCCGATTACTCCAATGTCGGATAGTACACGGTATGCAATATTTATCTAGGTATGTGGTAGTTAATATATAGGGCGTGTTGAGAGTTATTTTAGATAATCTATAGTAAAGGTTATGTTTTAACAGGGATTATTATTTGCAGTGATTTTTTGGTTTAAATCCTTTGTTCATATAACAATTGCAGTGTTTCGTGTATTTGGGGTAGTGTACAGTTGGAATATTGCCCTGTGGCCCAGTTTCCAAAGTACATGTTGGCATTCATGGTTCCTTCAATGAACTGTAGCTCCACACAGCTGGCATCTCTCATACAGCTCCAAACTATGACACTCCCACCACCATGCTTGACTGTAGGCAAGGACACTCTTTGTCTTTGTACTCTTCACATGGCAGGTTGCCACCACAAAGCTTTACACCCTCTGAACCAAAATTTAGCTTATCTTGGTCTCATCTGAGCACAAGAACATTGGTTCCTGTAATCATCTGCCCCTACGTTGCTTGTCTTCACGTCAAATATGTTTGCAGGCTTTCTTGTGCACATCACATTTAGAAGAGGCTTCCTTCTGTTTCCTTTTGTTTTAGGACTACATCCAATTGCAGACCAAATTGATGCAGTGTGTGGCATATGGTCTGAGCACTGACAGGCTGACAGCCATCCCTTAAACCTCTGTAGCAATGCTGGAAACACTCATATGTCTATTTTGAAAAGATAATTTCTGGATTTGATGCTGAGCATGTACACTCAACTTCTTTAGGCGGATGTCTGCAAGGCTGTTCCATAATGGAACCTGTCCTGTTAAATTGCTGCATAGTGTTGGCCACCATGCTGAAGCTCAGTTTCAGGGTGTTGGCAATCTTCTTATGGCCTGGACCGTCTTTATGTAGGTCAACAATTCTGTTTTTAAGACCCTTAGGGAGTTCTTTGCATGAGGTGCCAAGTTGAATTTCCAGTGATCAGGAGTGTGAGAGTGACAACACCTAATTTAACACACCTGCTCCCCATTCATACCTGAGATCCTGTAACACATTACATGACACTGTGGAGGGAAATCTGCTAATTGAACACAATGGGCGACATGTATGAACAGACTGCACCAGAAGTCTGGCGTCTTTTCAACCCGAAAACTGGCGCAGCCCCGTTCGCTATATTTTTACACCACCGTACCCCAGTATCAGGCGCATTACAGAGCACCCATGGCACTTTGTAATGCACCTGATTTCGGGTAGCGAGCGTGAGGCGGGGCGCCCGACCGTTACAATGATATAGATTTTAGCTTCGCTATGGAAATTTAGGACTTTACTGCTTGATACAGGTAGACCGCACTTTCAAAAGTTTTGGTTTACTGGAGCCAAGACATTGTAATATTACGTCTAGAATGCGACTGATTATGACCTGCCGTAGAGCGGGTTCATAAATCAGGTGCATTCTATACTATTGTTGTGCACATAAAAATTGGCGTATTGATGCCACAAATCATACACGTCACCCACTGTGTCCATTTTCAATTAGGGCTGTACTCAATATTGTTGCCAGTGGTTTAGACATTGATGGCTGTGTTATTTTGAGAGCACAAAGTTTACCTGTTTACACAAGTGCACATGACATTTTACCTGTATCAAATGTCCTATCTTCAGTGTTTGTCCCATGCTAAAAGTATTAATTAGAGATGGCCCCGAATTTCCCAAAACTTCGTGTTCGGTCACTTCGCGAATTTTCTGACAATTCGTTTCGGACCGAATTACTTCGGGCACGAGTCACGTTTAAAAAAACAGCTATTTCCAGGCTGCCAGAGCTGCAGGGTGCTTGTAGAACGTTGCTGGTGTGCCATGCTTAAATATTTGCAGAGGGAGCTTGGTTTGGTCTTCATTCAAATGTTGTGGTTTTAGTATGACACGCACATGACTGCCGCCCGCTATTAGTAATAGCCTTCACTATAAAATTCCCTGGGCATTAAGAGGGCACAAAAACTGACCAAAAACTCAAGCGGGAATGTAGCCTGTTTAAAGTTGTAGCAAAAGGGGAAAAAAAAAAACAAGCTAGGTCGGTGGAAACCCTTAGGGGATAGGGGTGGGAGGTGCGGGGGCCCGGGCCAACAGCAAAAATTGGGGGTAAGGCAGGGCAAAAATGAAATTCTGGGGCGGAAAAAAAGTATTAGGCACGAGGGGGCACAATCACCCCAGTGTGGGGTAGGGCAGCAGCAGCTTGGGGGTCAGGCGTGGCAAAGGGACATTATGGGAGGCGGCAAAAACAGTATTAGCCAAGAGGGGCCCCCAAATGATACCGTGTGGAGGCCCACGGCAGCCCCGTATGAGGTCGGGACAGGGGCACAATGCTTTAATGGGGCGGAAAGGGACAAAATTAGGCCACAGATTTGGCCACAATACACAGTGTGGAGGTCCCGGCGGCGCAGTATGAGGTCCCCAAGTGGCAAAATGACATTAGGGAGGGGGCCCAAGGGACAGTTTAGGCCAGGGGGAGTGGCACAATCAACAGTGGGGAGGTCACGGCGGAGCAGCATGAGGTAGACATGGCACAAGAACAGTTTGGAGGGACGACGGGTCACAGCGCAGCTTTGAGGTCGAGAGTGCACAATGACTTTTTCTGAAGGTGGAAAAAAATAGATTGGGCCCAAGAGCGGCACAATGATGAGGCGGAGGTCATGGCGGCAGCAGAAAGAGGTCCCCAGTGGCAAAAATTGACTTTTATGGAGGCGGCAAGCGTATTGGGCCCAACAGAGTGGACAATCACACAGTGTGGTGGTCACGGGGGGCAGCAGAAAGGGGGTGGGCAGTGGCACAATGCTTTTTGGGGGCGGAAAAAGTATTGGGGCCAACAAAAGGGCACAATGATCCGTGTGGGGGTACGGCAGCAGCGGGTATGAGGTGGGACGTGGCACAACCAAGTGTGGGGGCACGACGGAGTAAAAGCAGCAGCATGGGGGTCAGAGGTGGCCCCAAAATTTGGAATTCTGCAGGGGGCCCAAAATTAGTATTGGGCCACAGAGCGGCACAATGACTGAGAGCGGAGGTCACGGCGGGAAGCAGATGAGGTCGGGCGTGGAAAAATGACAGGAGGTGGAAGGTGGGGACGGGAAAGAAACCAGTTGAGGTCAGGGAGTGGCACAATGACATTTGGAGGTGGAAAAACAGTACCAGGCCCCCAGGGTGGAACAATGAACAGTGTGGATTTTCAGGGGAAACAGCAAAAAACCCAGCAGCGCATGAGCACTAGAGTGGACAATGAAAAGAGTTTGAGGGGGGGGTGGAAAACCCAGCCCCTGGAAAAGGGACGGTGGTGGGGCGGGAGGGGAAAAACTATAAGCAGGGTGGCAAAAGGGGGTGGGGGATCAGAATGGGTGGTGAGGCGGTAGTTTAAACCCCAGACTGAGCCTAAGGCATTGTGTGTGGAAATCCTCCCGATCCACCCCTTTGGATTCATCTTAAAAAGGTCAGTCGTTAAATTTCCGGGGAAAGGGGTTCCCCTTGGGGTAACGATGGGCCCCCCCCGCACTAAAAACCCCCGCTTGATCCCCACACTAGGGCCCGGGGGGGACATTTTCCCTCACTGCAAACTCGGAAAAGTTGCGGCCACACATCCATTTTGGCTCCCCAGTAGTCCAGCGGATCTTCCCCTGGGGTGGCGAGTGCTGTCAAGAAAGGCCCAAAAACCCCTGTTGGTTCAGGGAATGTCCATGTCTGTGCTCCCTGTGCTGTTGGGGGACTGCCCCCCCTCACTAGGCGGGTAAAGGGGAAAGCTGTCTTTGTGATTTTCCGGGATTTTGGGTTTTACTGCTGATGGAGTGGAAATGCTCTACCCCCCCCAATTCCCCGCAGCCCCCGGCTTAGTACGTGAGCGCTGAGGCCCCCCGGTCAGCCCGGTAGAGGGGGGGACGATGGCACATAGGCAGGGGGCCAAAACTGATTACGGGGTTTTTTCCCTATTTTTTTGAGTTTTTTTCCCCCCTCTCAATAGCGGGGAAAAAGGCCCCCTTTTTGGCCCGGTAGCGAGGGTCCCAATAGGGTGGAGACCCAGAAGCCCTTCCCTCCCCGGATGTAAATATTCGGCTGTAATAGCCAGGAAAATTTAAGCATGGGGGAATTCCCACAAGTGACCCCGAGGGCCCCCTGCCCCATTTAAATGTTACTGCCAGGGTTTGGGGTCATCTGCCTGTTTTCATCCCCAAACCCACCCCCTCCAGGGGCCCCTTGTTTCCCCCTCTTTGTCAGGGGGTTAAAAAAATCCATCATTTCACCAGAAATGTTTTGGGCCAATGTCCTCCCCCTCCCCCTCCTCCTTTTCAGTCCCCCCCGGACATGTGGCCACGAGATGTGTCCCCAATCTAGTCCTGCCCAGCCCAGTTTTTTTTCAGCATTTTTCCAGGACTTGAAGCAGTGGAATGAGTTATTATCCTTAGTCCGGGGAATGACAAATAACGGGGGGCCCCCTCAAAGGGCCCTCAAAAAAGGAGGGGGTCCCATAAAGTGCCCTGGCTGACTAAAAAGTTACACAGGGGAGTACTTTGTCTGCCGGGAAATCATAAAAAAATTTTCGTTAAGGGGCCTTTCTTGTTCATACGTCGGTCCAACATGTGGGGCGGGAATTCCAGGGGGTGGAAACATGCATATCGGGAGCGTTGGGGGAGGCCTTTCCGCTGCAACTCGAGGAGGGTGTTCCTGGTTTTTCCCAAGGGGTAAAGTGCATGGGCCCGTTTCCTGGCCATTTTCAGAAGTTCTGAAAATTCGGTGGAAGGGTTCGGAACCTTTTTAAACCCGATTGAACCGGCGCCATGCAGGGCCGGGGCCATCCCCTCGGTTTCAGCGCGGACACCATGTTCCCCCTTGGGGCCGTCACCATGGTTCCGTTTTCAGTTGGCCGGAGAAACCCAAAATCGATTTCTTTTCTGATGACGGGGGAGCAGTTCCCCCCTGTGTGACTTCGTTCGCGAGGCAAGTAGGTGTAGAATGGGGTGGGCCCGTGTTTCCCTTTAAAATGTGGTATGATGGAGCAGTACTTGTGGAGGCTGAGGGGTGGTTTGGGGGTGGTGGAGGGGAGGAGGGGAATTTGGGCAGGAGGGAGCCCCCGTTTGCAAGTGGAGGGGGAAAGCGGGTCTCCTGTTCCCCCGTTGTTTGGGGTGCCTGGGCAGAAGCACATTCACCCAGTGGGCCATTAAAAAGGAAAATGAAATGGCCCCCGACCCTGTTCAGGGTCCAGAGTCGCGGGTGGTGTACCCTTTGGAAAAAACCCTTTAAACTCAAAGGGCTGGGCCCAAATTTCTGTTCACATAATTTTTGAAGTTTTGGTACTGCCTTTTTGGGAAAAAAAATTAAGGCTTGGAATCTCCATCTCGGTGGCAAAGCCCTTAGTTTCTGAAAGGTGCAGAGGGCCACCCTTTTGGGAAAGGGGGGGGTTTCATTTCCAAAAAACTTGGGGAAAGGGGCACGGTCAGCTGCTGCACCTTAGGATGGTTGGACGCTTTCTGTTTTTCTTTACAATCGCCCCCTTTTTGAAGGGCTGCTGGCGCCATGAGTAGCGGGAGGGGGAGCTTTGGCCGGGGAAAGGGTGTCAAAGAGAAAACGCTGCCTTTGCAGAGGTGGGGGGAGGGCCCTTTATTTGGGTGAAATGGATGCGTGCCCCCTGGGCTGCTTTCTGCTGCAGCGGCAGGGTGGGCCACCACAAAAATTTAGCCACGTGTCTCACCGGCCCCCGTATGGTGACGCTGCCTGTGTTGACGCAGGGCCGTTGTGCCAACGTTAGCTCCCTGGCCACGCTTCACTTTTTGCCCAAGATTTACTTTTACCCCTATTCGGGTCCCCCGGTGTTCCCTTTGCAAAAAAAATGCCCCACCGCCCCGGGAGGTTTATTTTTTCCCCCAAGCTCCCACTGAGTGACTATGCCCCCGCTGCCTCCTGAGCCCCCGTGCCCCTAAATGTCTTGGACCCGCCCAAGCGGTTTTTACCCGTGGCCGCTTGGCTTCCCCCAAACCCCACACCCGTGGGTCCCCGTGACTACGGCCCCACAAAACTTTGCTGGGGCGTGCCCGAGGGGAAAACTGCGCCCCCTTTTTCCCGCGATGGGTGAAGCCCTTGCTTCACCGGCTCCCCAAATGCGGTCGGCTACTCATCATTATTTGGGTTTCATGTCACTTTTGTCCTCATCACCCGGGCTTGGTTTAAACCGGGCTGACCCTCACCACATTTATCCCCCTGCCACTTCCAAAAATTTTTATTTCTTTTCCCGGGCCTCCCGCAAGAAGCTTGGGGGAAAAAACCCATTTTTTTTCGCCCGCCAAAGTAGTGCTGACCCGCCCCCCTTTTAAAATTTTTCTCCTCGCCCATATAGTGGCGCTGAGAGGGCCCCTAGTAGATCCTGGCTGAGGGAATGGATGGGACAGAGGCGGGTGGGGGAAGGTTAGGGCCCCTTTACCCCCTCCCCGGGGCCCTGCCAATAAATGTTGTGTCTGGGTTCCCCCCCGACTCTTGGTGGGGGTTTTCAGATGTCATTGGGAGGAAAAAGGATGACCCAGTCAACCCTTTAAGAAACCCCTTGGGGTTGGTGAAACAACCCCGGCCGTAGATGGGGGGCGGGGGTTTTTGGCTCACCGAGTGAAACCCGCTGCGACCCTTCCCCCTTTCTGTGCTGCGAAATGGGGCCCCTTTTAGAAATTTTTTGTGCCCCTGCCCCTCGCAGTTGCAGAGCCCACCTCTCGTCTGACATACTGTTTGGGTTTTAAAAAAGTTTCAAAACAAATGTTTGTGAAGCTATTGATATGATAAATATTTTTCCCGTTTTTGGAAACCCAAAAGGGGAACCCCGTAACAAAACTTGGGTAACCTTGGATATAAATTGGCCACAAAAGGCAAAAAAAAATTTTTTTGTTTTGTGTGTTTACCAAACCTGTGTGTTTTACTAAATGTTTAAAAAACAAAAAACCGGGGTTAAAATTTAAACCCTTTGCTTGTGAAATTTGCTACAAGAAATTGTATTATTTCGGTGTTGAAAAGGGCGGTTTTTTTTTGTCAGCACACCAGCAAAAAAACGTTAATTAACCCCCGGATGTAAAATTGGCCCAAAAAATTGGGCACAAAAATTGTAGGTGTTACAAATTTTGGTTTTTTTTCCCACACCAACAAACAGAGATACCGTTTTAAAATTTGCCTTTGGTGAATTAGGTACCAAAAAAAAAAAAAATAATATTTGGCGTTTAAAAAGGAACGGTTTTTTTTTTGTTCAGCCCCACCGCAAAAAACAAGCTTAAAAATAAACCCTTTTAAAATTTCCCCAAAAAATTTGGGGGACCTAGTGGTGTTTAAAATTGCGGTTTTTTGGGCCCCAAAAACAAAAGATACAGTTGTAATTAGCCTTTGTTGTGAATTAGGGTACCAAAAAAAAAATTTTAAAAATTTTTGGCGTTGAAAAAAACGGTTTTTTTTTTGTCAGCACACCCGCAAAAAAAAAGCTTAATTTAAAACCCCTGGATGTTTAAAATTTCGCCCAAAAAATTGAGCCGCAAAAAACTAGTAGCGTGTTACAATTGGTGTTTTCTCCCCCAAAACAAAAGAGATCAGTTGTAAAATTTGCCTTTTTCTTGTAAAATTTGGATTTCCAAAAAGTATTTTAAATTTGGCGTTGAAAAAGGCCCGGGTTTTTTTTTTTGGGGGTTTAGCACCCAGCAAAACAAGCTTAATTAACCCCCCGGTTTTAAATTGGCAAAGAATTTAGGCCCCAAACTAGTAGGTGTTTTCCAAATTTCGTGTTTTCTTAAACCAAAAACAAGAGTACAGTTGTAATTAGCCCTTTTTTTGTGAAAATTTGGCTACAAAAAAAAATAAATTTATTTGCTTTTAAAAAAAGGGGGTTTTATTTTTTTCAGCCACCCCGCAAAAAAAAACGCTTAATTAACCCCCGGTGTAAATTTCGCCAAAAAATTGGAAACCGCACAAACTTGTAAACGTGTTACCCCTTGGTGTTTTTTAAGCCACCCCCAAAAAGATTCGTTTTTAATTAGCCCCTTTTCCTTGGAATTTGGCTACCAAAAAAAAAAATATATATTTGGCGTTGAAAAAAAGGGTTTTTTTTTTGGGCAGGGCCCCCAAACCAAAAAAAACGTTTAATTTAAAACCCCGGATGTAAAAATTTCGCCTAAGGTTTTAGCCGACAAATAGTTTGGTGTTACAATTTGGGGTTTTCTTCGGGCCCCAAAAAACAAAGATTTCAGTTGTAAAAGCCTTTTTCTTGTGAATTGGTACCAAAAAAATATATTTTTATTTGGCGTTTAAAAAAAACGGTTTTTTTTTGTCCCCAAACCCGCAAAACAACGCTTAATTAAAACCCCCCGGATGTAAATTGCGCCAAAAAAATTGAGCCGCACAAAAACTAGTTTTTGGGGTTACAAATTTGGGGGTTTTTACCCCCACAAAAAAAAAGGATAAAAGTTGTAATTAGCCTTTGCTTGTGAAAATTGGTCCCCAAAAAATAAAAATAAATATTTGGGGTTGAAAAAAGGGGGTTTAAATTTTGTCAGCCCCACCCGCAAAACAAAAAGCTTAATTTAAAACCTGGAAAATTTAAAATTTCGCCCAAAAAATTGAGCCGGGCCCAAAAAAAATAGCGTGTTACAATTTTCGTGTTTTCTACACCACACAAAAAGAGAAACCCGTTGTAAATTTGCCTTTGCTTGTGAATTGGCTACCCAAAAAAAAATATAAAATTTGGGTTGAAAAAGGGGGTTTATTTTTGTCAGCCCCCAGCCCAAAAAAAAAGCTTAAAATTTAAACCCCCGGATGTAATTTCGCAAAGGAAAATTTTACCCCACAAATAGTTTGGGTTACAAATTTTGTTTTTACGCCCCACAACAAAAAGATAAGTTGTAATTTGCCTTTGCTGTGAAATTTGGCCCACCAAAAAAAAATATATATATTTGGGTTTAAAAAGAGGTTTATTTTTGTCAGCACCCAGCAAAACAAAGCTTAATTAACCCCTGGATGTAAAATTTTTGGGAAAGGGAAATTTAGCCGCACAAAAATAGTAGCGTGTTTCCCAAATTTGGGGTTTTCTACGCCACCAAAAAAGGATACAGTTGTAATTAGCCCTTTTCTTTTGAAATTGGCTACCAAAAAAAAAATATATAATTTGGGGGTTTAAAAAGGGCGGTTTTTTTTTTGTCAGCAAACCGCAAAACAAGCTTAAATTTTTCCCCCGGATGTAATTGGGGCATAGAATTCAGCAGCCAAAAATGAAGTGGGATTTGTATTGTAATAACCCCCTGTTTTTTAAAATGAATTTCAACAGGAACTGGTTAGATCCCACTTGGTATTGAAAGTTATTGCAGCTGCTCCGGACGCACATGGATTTAGATCCCAAAACCCCAAAAAATCAGAAAAAAGAAAAATTTGAGAACCGTTCCCGGACAAAGCTGAGACCCCCCCACAGAAAAAACGCTGGGATAAAAATCAGTTCTTCAGAAAACGCTATCCCGCAGCAGCACCTTCCCCATCGTTTCAGTGAGAGGGTGTTTAGCTCCCGGGCGCGCTCGGGCTTATATAGTGCGGGGACGTTTAAAGAATCCGCGGTCTCTGATTGGTTTTATCTTGCACATGTCAAGCCCGGCTTTTGCCCCCTTCCTCCCCGGTGCTTTGCCCCTGTAGCGCCATTGCTTTGGGGAGCCATTTTTTCAATCAAAACACACTTCGTTCCCCGAAATACCCCAAAAAAATTTGATTTTGGTCCCAAACCCAAGGGGGTTTTTTTTTAAATTTTTAAAACGGGAAATTACTTTGTTAGAACAAAACGCCCTTTTCTGATATAATACAATATTTATAAAAATCTGAAGGGTTTATTTACTTTTGTGAGATACTGTATAGTAAAAAAAAAGGGATGGCAGTCTTTTTTCAAAAACCGTATGTTTCAAGTTTATAGCTTTTTAGTTTTTATGTTTTTAAGGCTAAAAAAAGACAATTTTGTCCCTTTGTTCGCCTGTTGTGCTAAGGTGTTGATCCGAGGAAGGAAAAACCCCCAAAGAGGTAGAAGCCCAAATTTTCCCCATTTTTTGGGGAAAAAATTCCCTTTCCCGACTCCCAAACTGGGAATCAAAAACTCCCGGGGTCAATGAAACCCTTTTCCTGAATCCCAGTCACTGTAACTTGTTATATTATTGCTCCGAAAAGCATCCAAACCCTTTTGAACCTATTTATTATGTCCCCGGAAAAACCTTCTTTTTTAAAATAAATTTAACCCCAATTTTTGCCAATCTTTTGTGTTTCTGTAGTCCACCCGTCCTTTTATTATTTTTTTTGCTGCCTTTGTACCTGTAAGCTCTACAATTTTCTTTCCCGTGCCACTGGTGCCCCAAAATGTACCCCAATTTTCATGTGTGGGCAACCCCTGACTTTTTATAAAAGGAAATAAGTTTATCGTGTGTTTTATGCCCTTTTTTTGCACCCCCTGTCTATTTTTTTGGCTGCTGTGCCTGACATGGCTTTTAAATTAAGTTTATGTCCCCCGGATCCCAAAAATTTTTATGTACTTTTTTCCCCGTTGTTTTCCAAAATTTTAAATGTAATATGTAATGGGTTTTTCTTCCCCATGTGCATAAACCCTTTATTTACAGTTGTTTAAAACCTTTTTTTTGCCCCTTTCCCCGCCCCGGGCCCCCCAACCCTTTTTCCCGACCTTTTTAAAAAACATATTTTTCCCCTTTTGTGTTGATTACTTTACGGTTAGTATGCTGAAAGATCGATATTCTACTGTTTTATTCCTGGTAAGATATTAATGAAAATTTTTAAAGAGGATAGGGCCCCAAAAATGACCCTTGGGGGTACCCACTAGTAACGCGATAGGGTTTAGTATGTACCGTTTTTTTTTACCCTTTTTTTTTCTATCGTGAGCCCGGTTTCTTACCCACTTGAAAAATTTTCCCCCGTTCCAAACCTTTCATTTTTTTTTCACCAAAACCCTTTTTTGGAGGCAGTATTTTAAAAGCTTTAGAAAAATTGATTTATGACCCTCCCGTGCCTTTACCCGATCCCGTTTTTGCACTGATTCCTCATAGAAAAATGATGAGATTAGTTGGGGGGGGACGAAACCTTCATGAACCCTGCTGGAACGGCCCTTATACCCTTTATTTTCGTGAATATCCAGGATGCATCTTGAGAAAACCTTCAAACATTTTACTAAAAGAAAGGGTTTAATTATGGCCTATAGTTTCTTGGGTCACTTTTTGCCCTTTTTGAATTTGGCCCCTTTTTCTATGGCCAATCCTTTTGGGGAATATGTTATTTGACAGTCCTGAATATTAAAGAATAGGGGTTTTCTTGAATTTTACTTAACTTTTTTAGGGCACGTGGGTGTATGCCCCCCTTTGGGCCCGGGGATTTGTCTATTTTTAAATTTCCCAAGGGCGGGGGCTTCACTTCTTCTGGGTTAGACAAGAAAATTTTAAAATTGGAGTTTACCACAACCCCTTTGTTCAACAGGAAGGGGTTTTTTTCCCCGGTAAATACAGTGGAGGAAAAAATGTTTACCCAAAGTTGGGTTTTTTTTCATCGCCCTTTCTGCTCTCCCTCAGTATTTTTCAAAGGGCCAACATTTTTTGTTTTAATCTTTTTACTTTTTTTTTTATTTTTTAATTTAAAATTTTTTTGGGGTTTGTTTTAAATTTCTTTAGGCCAATTTTTGTTTTCCCCTCTCCAGGGTTTTCTTCCCTTTTTCTTTATTTTAACAATTTATTTTTTTCCCCATAGTTCTTGGCTCTTCAATGCCCCCTGTTTAGTAGGTGAAACCCCTTTCTTTTTGTTTTTTTTTGCCTCTTTTACAAACCTGTTGAAAACCACATTGGGTTTTTCCTGTAAACTAATTTTTTTATTACCATAAGGTATGTACCTTCACGTGGTAAACCTTGGAGTTTTTTTTAAAAAAATCCCCAATTTTATTATTTGCCATATTTAAAAACCAAATTTTCCCAGTCAATACGGTTTAGGGCCCTCCTAAGCAAAAAAAAAAAAAAAAAATTTGCTTCCTAAATTCAGTGTTTTTTGTGGCTCCTTGACAAAAAAAAAAATATTGGAAAGGGTAACGGGGAAATTATTTTATCATTTTTTGAAAACCCAAAAAGAAGTTAAAGGGCATCCTGAAAGGCAAAAATTCTAATATCAATCTTTTTTTGGGGAAAATGATTAAAGGGCTATAGAGATTTTCCCTTTGTTTTATTTGATTCAACCCTTTTAAACCCAAAAGGGTGAAGGGCTAAATTAATTTACTCAGCTAAATTTTCTAGTTTTTGCCTCTTTGCGTTTCAACAGTAGTAATTTTTTTTTTTTTTTTTTAAGGGACGCGTTGTTTTAGGATTTTTCTATTCTGAAAAAATTTGTAAAAATTTTTCAGAATTTTTTTTTAAAATTTTTTTATTTAAATTTTTTTTAGTATTTTGATTTTTTTTTTTTACACTTCTCCATTTTTCCCGTAAATTAAACTGTTAAAAAAAATTTAGGGGTTTCACGGTTTTATGGGCACCTAAAATGTTTTGGGTTTTTTTTTGTTTTTTTGGGGGATGCACAGTAACTTTTATATTAAATATAAATTTTTATATTATTATTTATTTTATTTCATTTTTTTCTACACTTCTTTTTACTTTTTGTTCCCCATTAAGGGATAACTATTTAAAACTTTTTTTTTTACATTTAGCAATGCATTTGCATTATTAATGTATTGCTAATACATTACAATTGTGTCAGTTTGAACAGGCAGCAATCGGGGCCCGGCATTTAGTGGGTCGGGCCACAGGCTTTCTATAAAAGAAGCCAGGGGCTCCCTTTAAAGCCCTAGGTCCTAGGGCGGGACTGTACAGACTTTTCCCCGAGAGCCCGTACGCCCAAATTTTTGGAGCGGGGGGAATTTTTTGTTTATGCCCGGTCATGGCCCCTGTGGAAATTAAAAGGGGTTAAGCGCTGGGGATTCGAGTTTTCCTCTTCTCCCCGGCAGTTACAGAGACTGTTCTAGGAACAGAGCTATTAACTACAGCTCTATTCCTAGCACAGCTGCGGCACTGAGAGCCGCAAAAGGGCATATCCCCACGGCACGGGTTTTTCAGCCGGTTTTTCAGCCGGTTTGCGGTTTTTCAGATCGCCTGAAAAACTGGCCGAAAATGTGCTCTATGGAAAACCCGTGCAGCAGTCTCCACTGCACGGGTTTTCCGTCCGTCGGTTTTGCCGCCCCCGGTTCGGCCGCAAAACATTATGGAAGCACAATCTTCCGTCCGGTTTCCGGACAGAATCTGTGCTTCTCAATGTGAAGGGGGAGGACTGTTCGGCCGCACGGGGGAGGGTGACGGCCGCAAAACAGGGCAAATACCGTCCGGCAAACCGACCGGTATTTGTCCTGTGCAGTGATCACGCACCCAAACCCTTCTTTCTGCAGCGATGTCAAAAAAGCTAGAAAAATATTAAAGATATCAGATGTGTATTCCTAACATAACAGCACGTTGCTTAAAAACACACTTAAAAACATTCATTACTTACAGAATACACCATTCATATCATTACTTCTTCTAAAAATAAAATAGAATGGTTTTCAGGTTTACAAATAGCTTCACCTTTCTTTTTTTTTTTTTGAGTCCTTCAAACTTTCCGACATTTTCACCCACAAAATCAGACTCAGATAAATAAAAATAATGGCATGAAGCCAAATAAATAACTGATTCATAATACTTCATGAAATATAATGAGTTATTTTATATTGTTTCTGTTTTGTGGAAGAAAAAAAAACTGTAATTTTACGGAATGTGCTTTTAGTTTCTCAGTGAAACTATCTCCAAATGACACCCTTAAAGTTGATAATGTAAAATGGTGAAATGATCCTACAATTTACTGATAAAAATTTATTCAAATTTAGAAGAATAGACTAGTCTGTATCTAAAACCTTTAGTAGCATAGTGGAAAGCCTACAATGGGTGGCAAAAGTAATCATACTCCTTGATCGTTTCTCATTTTTAAACGTTACAGCAACAAGATTAAATGTATATTGCTCATATTTTATGTGATAGAGCAACACAAAGTAGCAAGCATTTGTGAAGTGTAAAAAGATTATACATGCTTTTCCAAATGTTTGCAAATTTAAAGAAAACTGAATAGTGTAGTGTGCACATGAATTCAGGCCCCTATATGCCGATACCCCTAAATAAATAGGCATCAAATAGGTTTTGAAAATAATAGCCGGAGCTCTAAACATCTGTTCAATCCATAATCCGTAAATGGAAACAGCATGGTACAACTACTAACCTAAGAAATAATCACAGACATGGATAGGAGACCCAATGCTATCCTTTGAAAATAGCATCACTGAGAAATAACCTGGTTAAAATTTAATTTGTAATATTTAATAGTAAAATAAGACAACTCGTCTCTTCTCCTAGTTCCATATTATATAGATAACAGCAATAAATGACAGCATACAGGCATGAAACAATTAGCAAAAAACCATAGTCATTTTAAACAACAATGCTTAATACTCAATATATCTTGTAGGTTTATTACTCATGGCACCATCCAGGCTGTAGTGGTCATTGTCCAAAAGACTGGTCCATAGTTCCAAATACTATACTAATATTTCTCTCCCAAGAGCCAAAAACCATGTATATAATGTTCTGGGGACGAAGGGTCGACTATGACCATTGCTATTAAAGCATGAACAATGTTCCCTGGCCCTACCCATGCAGCAGGGATATCACCGCAAAAAGGGCTACCTCCACACTAATATTAACTCGTCGATACCCAAATCCCGACATGTTTCCCCATAAACTAATGGTTCATCAGGGGAAAAAAGAGTTATTTCCTATATATAGACATCACAAAAGTCTAATGCATAAAAAACTGTTGACCAGCATCCACTGCATAGCTCTATAATGTCACTGATGGCTGTTTGGTCCAACTTAATCCATTTGGATGTATCCTCATATATACCTGCCTCAGCACATGTGTTTCACTAACGCATCCCGAAAGTAGCCAAACCGGAAGTGATGTACAACTAGTTGGACCGCAAACCATAACAATGTTCAAGCAGTTGGCCTGCAAACTGGAAGTGATGTTCAACCAGTTGGCCTGCAATCCAGAGGTGATGTTCAACCAATTGGAATTCAAACTGGAAATGACATTAAACCAGCTGGATTGCAAAGCGGTAGTGATGTTTAGCCTGGTGGGACGCATGCATGTGCTCCATTTGTACAATCACTGCACATACCTAGGAAATAGCAATAGAAATGGAGCACAATATAGCATAGTCAACAGCTAAATATGGGACAAAAAACTCAAAACAAATGTACACACCCATGAACAATCTGGTAAGAACAAAAGATAATTACAAAAATAAGTGTCAAAACAAATAATTATAATGGTCATATTCATCAAAATATCCCTGGTAGGATTTATAGAATTATTAAACCCCCGATATGGACAGCATGATATTAATGTCAGATAAAACCCCAAAAAGTCAGCCTTTCATTCAGACCATCTGGAAGAACTGATATGAGCCGATAGATCCATTGCATCTCCTTTTGAAAAAAGTGCTTGCCAAATTCTCTACGATGAGGAGATGGACTAAAAATCTAAATGATAGTAAAAGATAAATCTTTAGTATCCCCCTCATGACTTTCCCACATATGTCAGGCCACAGATGTATCTCTTCGGTGGTTAATATCTCCCACATGCTCCAATACTTGTCTCCTGAATTCACGCTTGATCGTCCCAACGTAATTTATGGGACAGGAGCATTTGGTGAGATACACCACCCCTCTACTTTTGCAATTTGCAAAGTCTCAAATCTTAAAATTTGTACCCACGGATGCACTCTTGAAATCTTTTGTTTTGCTAATCAGTGGACACACTTTACAGGTACCGCCACAAAACATGCCTATTGGTTGTCTGTCTAATCATGTCTCATTCTTTTTCGGAGGTGTGTAATGACTATGTATAAGATGGTCACTTATCGAACGGCCATGTCTAAATGTAATATATGGTAAATAATAGATGGTAAATGGTAAATTTAGATATCTCAGGATCTGTTTTTAAAATACCCCAATGTCCTTTTAGTATCTTCCTAACTTTTTCCAACTGGTTATCAAATGTGGCCACTAATCTAGTAGTCTCAACCACATTGTCTTTCCTTTTAGGAGTAAGCAATTCTGTCCTTTCTCTCGAGAACATACTGATAACTGTTCTGCAATATATCGTTAAGATACCACTTGGCCCTGAGCCTCTTCCCCAATGACCACGACTCCAATCTATACTCCTCAGTTGTTGAACAGATTCTTCGTGATCAAATGAACTGTCCCTTAAGGATTCCTTTCTTACGGAGTATTGGGTGAAAACTCTCAAAATGTAATAGGTTGTAATTTGCTGTGGGCTTTCTAAATATACTTGAACATAAAGAACCATCATCCTTTTTATATAAAGTGGCATCCAAAAAATTAAGCGCATTTCCCCCCATTTCATAGGTGAAATGTAGCCTCAATGAGTTAGTATTGAAATTTGCCAAGAATGTCTTAAAGGAATCTATGATTCCTGACCATACAACCATGATATTGTCGATGTAACGAGTCCAAAATAAAATGTTAGTTGATTCTATATGTTTTAGAGGCATTGATATAGTTATACCCCATGTAAGGGGTGGAGACTGGGATAAGCTTATTCTCCAAAAAGAAACTCAGTGGATTTATAAACTTGACTGTATGAGCCCGAGAGGCCTTAATGAGACGTTGTCCTTTGTGAGTTTCCTGTGACCGCTATTATGTTTTCATTTGATATTGTACCTAACACCTGACATCAAACATGGACTCCCTTTGGTATCTTACCAATCATGCCATTTACTCCAGTACAACAAAATATGTGATATGTTTATACACTATAATCATTTTGTTTAAGCACTGTATCCGATTGTTATACTACCATCATGGAGCATTACCTGGGACATACTTGTTCGTTTAAAATTTTCTGTAAATTTAAAAAAGGTGAAAAAAAATCCCGGGCGGCCATCATATTTTTAAAACAAAAAAATATTTATTCTTTATGTTTATAGAGATCTTAGATGCGGTACGAGAACAACATAAGATACACACTGAAAAGGCACCGTTCCCATTTTTAAAGATGATACCGCTTCCCATGGGGTATTTTTTTCCCAAAATTTGGGGGTGAAGGTGAAGAAACTGTAGTGACCCCGCCGTCTGGGGAAATGTTCTAGACATGCGCACAAAAGATGCCGGGAGCCGGAAAGGGCAAGCCCCGCGAAATTAAAAGGATTTTTTGAGAACGGGGCGAAAATCTTTTTTTAAAACCCCCAACATGCGCATTAAGATCCCAAAAGCTGGAATGGGCATCCTGCGCAGCCAGGGGCTTTTGGACCACACGCATTTTTTTTGTTTATCCTAGACTTTCCCCCGGAAAAAAAAAAAAAAAAAGCGAAACGAAAAAAAAAAAAAACGGGTGCATGTCAACGGGGTAAAACATCACACTAGTGTATATAGAACGCCGCGGCCGGATTTAAAAATGGTTTTTCCCATTTGGGAAATGTATGGTAGCGAAGTAATGTAGGGGCTTTAAAACATTTTCTGGGGGGGGGAAAAGGGAAAATTGGGGGGAGGAGTTTAGGGGTATAAAGGTCACCTGCTCCAGACAGTGTGTATGGGCCCACTAAATCCCATTAAAAGGGGGGCCTATCCGGAGAGAGGAAAAACGAGCCCCTAACAGCATCCCAGCTCTGAAACACGGGCAAAACCACCGCTGGGGAAAACCCCTTGAACCACCATTCTGAGGAACATGAAATTTTTTTATGTTTAAAATTATTTTAAAGCAACCCTGAGTATTCTATATCCCATCCTTTTCCCCTTTGATCCCAAAGAGTGGGATAAAACGCTTCTGAGGGAGAGTTACATCTTTTTGGGGATTTAAATTTTTGTACTTTCTAAAGAATTACTATATGAACCCCTGATTTTTCTGCCTTGGTTGTTGAGGGTAACTTTCTCTTTTATAGGGTAAAGGGGGCAGGAAAGAGCTGAGGAGCTTTGCGGGGTTTCCGCCCTTTTTTGGGTTTGTGGCCCTCCCGCAAAGGGACACCTACTACCCAGTACAAGAGAAGGGATTTAAGTACTTTTTTTGGGATTTGTTTCCCCTATTTTAAGTTTTTTTTTGGAATAAGTTTAAGATTGATTGAAACTTTTCAGTAATGAAATTTAAAGGTTTTTTTTAAAAGAAATTAATTTTTTTTTTGGATTTTTTGGTTTTTTTTTCTAAATATACTTAAACATAAAGAACCAACACCCTTTTTTTATAAAAAATTGGCATCCAAAAAAATTAAGCCTTTTTCCCCCTTTTTTTCATTGGTGAAATTACCCTCAATGAGTTAGTATTAAAAATTTGCCAAAAAATTTTTAAAAGGGAAAATTTTATGTTCCGACCAAACAACCATGAAAATTGCCCGATATAACAGTCCAAAAAAAAAATTTTTATTTAAAGCCAATATGGGAAGGGTCAGAAAACACCCTGATCCTCCCACCGCCCGGGGTAAAAATTAGCATAAAAGGGAGCGACAACTGCCCCCCTTTTGCATTTTCCCCGGGGACTGGTGGTAAATTTGCCCCCAAACAAAAAAAATTTGGGGGCGACATGTATGAACGGGTTTTAAAAACGCCTTTTTTTGGCGTATACGCGCCCCCGGCCCAAATTTCCCCCTGCCCGGGATGCGGGGAAAGCAGTGTTAGGCACAGCGTTCGCTACTTTCACCTGCCCCCGGGCCAAAAAGGGGGCCCGGGGCAATGGGCGCGGTGTGGGCCGGTGTAGGCTTTTCCGGGGCTGGACGCGGCGCTTTTTTCGGAAAACCCCCGAGGCATGTACATCGCGAGTCGGCAAAGCGGGGGCGCAGTGCACCGGGGCACCCTCCACACCCAGACCTATTTTAAATTTTGGGGTCTAAATGCTCCGGTGGCGGCGAAGTAAAGCAAGAACAACATCGAGAAAGCGAAAGAAAAATCGCGACGGGGAAAATCTCGGCGCTCCGGGTCCGTCCACCCGGGAGTATGAACCAAAAAAATTGTTTTTTAAAAAGGGGGAAAACATTGTCCAGAAAAGACCCGAACCCAAAAAATAAACATAAAAAAAAAAAAATCACTTTCCAAAAAATCAAATTTGGCGCAATTTTCAAGAAATCGGATTTTGGGGGGGAAATTCCCCGGGAAATTTTCATAATTCAAATTCTAAAGCATTCCATTGGCGCAAAACCCCGGCCCCAATCAGAATAGGAGCGACAGTGAACCATTAAAACCTAGGGAGAACAAAATGTCCAATCAAAAACCCAATGGGGGGGAAACAGTTCCCAAAAAACAAAAACAAAGGCAGAAAAGAGCTAAATTGGTTGACAAGCGGGGGGCTTGGCTACTCGACCAATCAAATTTAGGAAACAACAAAGACCCATTATGCCTATGGAAATTTTAAAACCAATCAAAAACAAAGGGGGACAGTTCAAAATACGAAAAAAAGGCAGAAAAGAGCTTGATTGGTTAATGGGGGGGGGGGCCCTTTGGCTATCCCACCAACAAGCGCGACCCTATTTCCCACCCTTGTAGTCTTTTGGAAAAAGGGCGCAATGCAACCCTCGGGCCCAACCCTTCCCGGCAGGGGTTAATAAATAAAAAAATAATTTTTATTAAGGTAAAACATTAACAGAAAAACCCGAAAAAACCTTTCTTTAAAAAATAAACCATTTAAAATTTCCCAAACAACCGTTTGTCGCCGAGATCGGGGGCTACAAAGGGAATTGCAATAAAAGAAAAATTCCCCGGGAAAAACAGTAATTAAAAATTTTTAACCTCTTCCATTGGTCGGTATAAAACCAGCCAATCAGTTTTTGGATGACAGTGTCCCAAAAAAAAACCTAGGGAGAACTATTTAACCCAATAAAAAAGGGAACCCGACAAAGCCCCCAAATTATATCCTATGGAGAATTTTGACCAATAAAAATTTCCAAGGCGGGACATTTTCAAAAAAGTAAAAAAAACAGAAAAGAGCGATTTGGGGACTAGGGGGGCTTTTGGGTATCCCAGCCAAACAGAGCGCGAACTTCCCTTTCCCCCATTGTAGTTAATGTGGGGAGAGCGGTTGGGAAATTTAAAACTCGGCCTCAGCGCTGGTTTCAGCATGGGGTATGGGAAAAAAAAAAATCATTTTTGAATTTAAAAGGTTTAAAAAATTAAACACAAAAAGAGCTAAAACCTTTTTTTAAAAATAAATCAGTTAAAACCCCGAACAACGCGTTTGTCGCCGAGCCCGGGGGCTACGTAGGGAATTGCAATAGAGAGAATCGCCGGAAATTTCCGTAATTCAAAAATTTTTTAAAACTCTTCCCGAAAGTCGGGATAAAACCCGCCAATCAAATAGGAGCCCACAAGTGGCCCATTATATCCTTTGGTGGGGGAATTGACCAATCATAAAAGGAGGGGACAGGGCCCCAAAAAAACCTATGGAAAAAATTGAAACCAAAACATATTCCCAAAGGGGGGACGTTTTTTAAAAAAAAGTAAAAAAGCAGAAAAAGAGCTTAAATTGGGGTTTTTCTAGCCCGGGGCCCCGTCCAGCTTACCAATCAAGCGGGAACAACTTTTTTTAAGAGTTTTAAAGGGGAAAAAAAGATTCCGGGGCAAGCTCTGTGTTTGGGGTAAGTTAAAAGAGGCGCCGTTTTTGACCAATGGTAGAAGCGAGCGACGCTCCCTTTGGGTTTTTTTTAAAGCAATCTGAAATAAAAATGTACCGGGGCCCAAATTTAAAAGATAATACCGCCGGGAATTTGTTCCCCATGTGTATATAAAAAAGAATAAAAATATGGGGGTAACGGAAAAAAAAATATTACCCTCAAAAAAAATCATGTTTTTTTTCTTTATTTTTCGGTTTTCCAAGGGTCAATTTTTAAAAGGGGGTTTTTCCCCAAAAAAAATAAAAAAAAAAAACAGGATTTTAATTTTATTTAATAATTTTTTTTTTTTTTTACCCCCAAATTAAATTAACCCTTTTAAAAAACACATCGGGGGAACTTCTGTAGTCTTATCAATTTTAATTCGGCCATGAAAATTTTATTTTCCCGATTGCATTAGAAAACCCATTGGAGCGTCGCCGCCCCCTTTCCCCTTTGGGCCCAAAAAACGGGGCCCCTTTTTTTCTTAGCCAATCACAGAAAAACCCCCTGGAAATTTTTTTTCCCCATAAACCTGAGAAAGTAGCTCGCCTTTGATTGGTTTTTAAAAACTGGACAGCCCCCGCTATTTTAAACCCAAAACTCTTTCTGGCCCCTTTTTAAAGGGATTTTGAACTTTTCCCGCCTTTGGGAAAATGATTGGTCAAAATTTTTTCCATAGGTTTTAAAGGGTTTCCCCCCTTTTGCTCCAATTCTGATTGGGCCCAAATTTTCCCCATAGGAAAATAATGGGCCACTGTCGCTCCATTCAGATTTGGGTTTTTTTTGCCGACCAAACAAAAGCTTAAACAATTTGAATTAAATGTTTTTTATCGGGAATTCTCTCTATTTGCAAATTCCCCATGTGCCCGGGCCCCCGGGGACAAACCGTTGTTCGGGGTTTTTTAAATGATTTATTTTTTCAAAGGTTTTTGGGTCTTTATGGTATAATGTTTTACCTTAAACAAAAAGATTTTTTTTTATTTTAAAACTCCTTTTGGGGGCGAGCGGGCCCAAATTTTATTTCGCCGCTCTCCTTTCCCTAACCCACAATGGGAGAAGTTTTCTCGCCTCTGGGTTTGGCTGGGATACCAAGCCACCGCAACTCAGCCCAAACAGCCTTTTTTTTCTGCATTTTCATGTATTTTTGAATGGGGCCCCCTTGGGTTTTGAAATTTGGGCCAAAAATTCTCCAAGGATAAAATTGGGCTTTGCTCTCCTAAAATTTTGGTTGGGCAATATTTTTCCAAAGGTTTTTAAAGGACCCTGTTTCTCCTATTCCCGATTGACTGGTTTTTTGCCGACCAATGAGAAGAGCTTTTAAAAAATTTGAATTACTGTATTTTTCCCCCAATTCTCCTAATTTCAATTCCTTATGTAGGGTTCCCCGGGCTCGGGACAAACGCATTATTACGGATTTTTATTATTGAATGTTTATAGAAGGTTTCTGCGCTTTATCTGATAATGGTTATCACTTCATAAAAAAATATTTATTTATTCAAACTCTCATGCCTGCAATGCCTGAGCCCCGAGATTGCATTGCGCCCATGCTCCATAGACTACAATGGAGAATTGTAGCTCAGCGCTCTAGTTTGCTAGTGGATAGTAGCCAAGCCCCCGCTAGCTCAGACCAATCATCTCTATTCTGTCATTTTTACTGTAATTTGTAACTGTCCCGCCTTTTGTATGTCTGATTGGTCAATATTCTCCATAGGTTTTAATGGGTCTTTGTCGGCTCCTATTCTGAGTGGCTGAGCTAGCCAAGCCCCCTCTATCTATCAACCAATCAGCTCTTTTCTGCATTTTTAGCTGTATTTATTTGAACTGTCCCGCCTTTGATTCTGATTGGTCAAATAGTTCACCATAAGGTTTTAATAGGTTCACTTGTCCCGCTCCTATTCAGATTGGTCTGTTTTATGCCAACCAATGATAATAGTGGCTTTCAGAATTTGAATTACTGTATTTCCCGCCAATTTCCTATATCCTAAATCTTGAAATTAGGATATTTGGATAAGTTGATTTTATGTTTTATGTATATTTTATTTTATAAGGTAATCAGCTCTTTTTCTGAGAATGTTTAACGCCTTTATAAAGGCCGATTTTTTGATTCAAACTCCGTCAACGAACATGTGGAAGTTGATTACCCCTTCTCTCTTCCTCGCTGTTGTTTCAAGCCTGGTCTCCTCTCGCAACTTAACAAGATTTACGGCGCAGTCCCCACAGCACGGCGCCTATAGTCCCGGCACTGCTCCCATGTCCTTTAGCACTGTGCCCCACACACTGTCGAGGTGCCAGGGAACTTTTCCCCGCATGTACGAGTGCAGCCTCCTCGACGGGCCGAATCTTCAGCCAGCGCCGCAACTGCGTCTCAGTCCCCCGCGCTGCGCCCCACACACTGGCGAGGGCGCGGGCGGGACTATTCCCCGGCATGATAGTGGACCCCACTACCTCCAGGCGGCGAATATCAGGCGCAGCGCCGCACTGCGCCTAAATCCTGCACTGCGCCTAACAACACTGGCAGGCGCGTCGGACTTTTATAACAAAGGCATGTATGAGCGTGCCCACCCGACATAAATCAGGCGCAGATTTCCCGCGAAAACTAGCGTAAAAGTGAGCGTCCCCGACCCGGCTAGCTTCATACATGTTCGTCCTAGTGTGTTAAAACAAAAAGGAGTAACCTTGCTTACAAAACATGTTATGAACATCAGTACCAACTCTTTGGTTCAAAAAAATATAGAACATGAATTCCAAACCTACATCATTGGCAAGAGCCCAGTACCAACGGCATCCCACATTCTATAGAGACAAAGTAGTGACTCAGATCAACCAAGATTATTTTCACTCTATCTTAGGAGGTTCCAAATTGATCTTTGTATAAGAAGAAGCCCCATGAACAAAGGACCTGATAATTTTTATCCACTGTTCCCACTTTCTGCATCACTGCTCCAATACCCTGAGACAATGGAGTCTCACCTTTAAAAGGAACTAGGCCCTAGATGGATTTTATAGGTAAGAGCAAAGAAAGTGGGTGTGTGGAAATGATTATTAAGTTGGAGGGTTAGAATTCAGATTGTTCCCTAGATATCCATCCTCTATCTAGGGGATCTTATCAGCATCGTAGTTAACTCCTCCTTGTACATAACAGTCGGATCTTTTTCGAGGACTTTATAGGTCAGAGTCATTGAGATGTAGCAGGAACCAAGGTCGAGCATGTTTTTTGTGTATCCTTTACTGCCCTCCCAGCCCGAATCCCCGCTGTCGGCACGCGGGATCATTGTATAGGCGCAGTGTTCTGCCCACTTTCATCTGCGGCCCTGCATGAAGGGGCGGGCAGTGTGCGCAGTGTAGGCGATTCCAGGCCGGGATGTGGCGGCGCTCTCGTATACTCCAGGCATGTACGATGGCGATCCGGCAAAGCCGAGGCGCAGGAGGCAAGCGCTCGGCACAGCTCCGACAGGCAGACCGGGGTGTTTTTTTGGTCCTAAAATCCTCCGACAGAGCGAAGTGTAAGCAGGATCCCGAACATGCGAGGAAGCAGATAGAAGATCGCGACACAGTAAGATCACGGCGCTAGACCCGCTCCCGTGCAGCATGAGTAAGATTCCGAAAAAATCACCATTATAAAGGCGGGCAACAGTGTCAGAAAAGAGCTGAACGTAAAAAATAAACATAATAAAAAAAAAACATTTTTCCAAAAACTCTAGAACGGCGCAATATCAAGAATTAGATATTGTAAATTGCGGGAAATACAGTAATTCAAATTCTAAAACCCTTTATTCTCATTGGTCGGCATAAACCGGCCAATCAGAATGGAGCGACAGGAACCTTTAAAACCTATGGGGAAGGATTGACCAATCAAATCAATGGCGGGACATTTTCAAATACAGTAAAAATGCTGAAAAAGAGCTGATTGGTAAGCTACTGGGGACTTGGCTAGCTCACCCCAATCAAAATAGGAGCGACAGAGACCCATTAAAACCTATGGAGAACAAATTGATCAATCAGAATAGGAGTGAAAAAAGACCCATTCTAGTTATGGAGAAGTTCAGAACAATCAGAATCCAGGCGGACAGTTCAAAATACAGTAAAAAGACAAAAGAGCTGATTGGCTGAGCAAAGCGGGGCTTGGATATCCCAGCCAATCAGAGCGCGAGCTACTTCCCCTTTATAGTCTATGGAGAGATGGGCGCTCTGAAATCTCGGCACTCAGCGCCATGCGGCATGAAGTATTAATAAAAAAAATCATTTTTATTAAGTGTTAAACATTATCAGATAAAGAGCAGAACCCTTCTTTACAAATAAAGCAGTTAAAAACCTGAACAACGCGTTTGTCGCCGAGACCGGCGCATGATAGGGAATTGCAATATAGAGAATTGCCGGGAAATACAGTAATTCAAATTGTTTAAGCTATTCTCTTTGGGTCGGCAAAAACCCACCCAAATCAGAATAGGAGCGCCCAATGTCCCATTAAAACCCTATGGAGGAGAAATTGACCAATCATATTCAAAGGCGGGACAGTTCAAAATACAGTAAAAATGCAGAAACGAGCGGATGGGTGGATGCGGGGGGGGCTCGTCCAGCTTAGCCAATCAGAGCGCGAGCTACTTTCTCATCGATTTTCTATGGGGAAAAGAAATTCTGAGCTCGCTCTGTGATTGGCTAAGTTAAAAGAGGCGCCGTTATTTGGACCAATGGGAGAGCGAGCGACGCTCCTATGGGTTTTCTAATGCAATCTGAAATAAAACTGTTCATGGGCCCAAATCAAATTATAACACTACAAAGTTGTCCCGATGTGTATATAAAACGAATGAATATTGGGGGGAACGAAAAAAAATATTAAAACAATAAAAATCATGTTTAAATTTTTTTTTTTTCGTTGCACCCATACTATTGATCCTTGGCTAACGAAAATAAAGAAAAAAAACTGATTTTATTGATTTAATATATTTTTTTTCGTTACCCATATTTTTATTTGTTTTATATACACATCAGGACAACTTCTGTAGTGTTATAATTTGATTTCGGCCATGTTTCAGTTTGATTTCTGATTGCATTAGAAAACCCATAGGGGCGTCGCTCCTTTCCCCTCTCCCATTGGTCCAAATAACGGCGCCTCTTTTTAAATTAACCAATCACAGAGCGCGCTCAGAATTTTTTTTCCCATAGAACTCGATGAGAAAGTAGCTCGCGCTCTGATTGGCTAAGCTGGACGAGCCCCCCCCGCTTCAACCAATCAGCTTGTTTCTACATTTTTACTGTATTTTGAACTGTCCCGCCTTTGAATATGATTGGTCAATTTTTTTCCAAGGATATAATGGACATTTGTCCCCTATTCTGATTGGTCAATTCTCCTCCATAGGTTTAATGGGACATTGTCGCTCCTATTTCTGATTGGCTGGTTTTATGCCGACCAATGAGAATAGTTAAACAATTTGAATTACTGTATTTCCCGGGAATTCTCTCTATTGCAATTCCTATGTAGCGCCGGTCTCGGCGACAAACGCGTTTGTTCGGGTTTTTAACTGCTTTAAATTTTTAAAGAAGGGTTCTTCTCTTTATCTGATAATGTTTTACACTTAATAAAAATGATTTTTTTATTAAAACTTCATGCCGCACGGCGGGGAGGGGCCGAGAGTTCAGAGCGCCCATCTCTCCATAGACTATAATGGAGAATTAGCTAGCGCTCTGATTGGCTGGGAATCCAAGCTACCGCTAGCTCAGCCAATCAGCTCTTTTCTGTCTTTTTACTGTATTTTGAACTGTCCCGCCTTTGATTTTGATTGGTCCAAACTTCTCCATAGGATATAATGGACTTTGTCGCTCCTATTCTGATTGGTTAATACCCTTCATAGGTTAGAATGGGCCAATGTCGCTATATTTGATTGGTCCAAACTTCTCCATTTGGCTAGAATGGGTCTCTGTCGCTCTTATTCTGATTGGGTGAGCTAGCCAAGTCCCGGTAGCTTAACCAATCAGCTCTTTTCAGCAATTTTACTGTATTTTAACTATCCCCCGTGGATTCTGATTTGGGCTAAACTTCCCCATAGGTTATAATGGGACATTGTCGCTCCTATTCTGATTGGCTGGTTTATGCCGACTAGTGTTGAGCGATTGCGTTGGCTATCGAGATCGATCGATAGTCGATAGTCGGCCGCTATCGATAAGGTTTTTCGATAGTGAGCATCGATTATGAGCGATGACCATTAAAGTCTATGGGAGAGCAACAACACCTTCATTATTACACCCAAACAAGGCTGGGGGAAGCTGAAATTAACATCACAACAGTCAAATGGATACGTGCTACACTTAGGCAACACATTTAGGTTATAAAATCACAAAAAAAGTCACAGACCATTTCATATCCCTTGTTTGTACCACAGCCTGACCCTTAAAACCTGCATCCCCCCCCCCAAATCAAAATTTTAAAAAGTGCCAGAAGGCAGGATGATTTGAACCATCATGTTACTTGAACTTGGACATTGAATATCCCGTCCTGGAACGCAGATGAGCCCCAAACCGGCATGACCCCCACATTTAAAAAGTGCCGGAAAAAGGAGTCTTTCAACCACCAATTTAGTTTCACTGGACTTTGACTATACCTGTCCTGGCCAACAGCATGACCCCAACCTGCAGCCCCCCACATTTAAAAAGTGCCCGAAAAAGGAGTCTTTCAACCACCATTTTAGTTTCACTGGACATTGACTAAACTGTCCTGGCACAGCATGACCAGGGCCAGAGTTAAGTGGGCCCGTGAAACCTAGGCTGGCGCCCGTCATCTATTAACACGCGGGTTTAAAATTTCCCCTGAGAGCACAACTCAGCAACCAGCTTTTTTTTAACAGTTTTTGTACAGAAATTTTTAGTCTTTAATTGAAAAACTTTTTAAAAATAGGGGTCCCCCTGTCCCTTTGTTTTCCCCTTTTTTTTATTATTAAAGGGGTTTGCTCAAAAGGTTGTACTTTTTAAAAGTCTTGCAAAACAAGTCATTTTGCAATATGTGTCCATTAACAGTGTCCTACCTATTCCTGTTTCTGACAGCACCATCACCCTTGAGCCACTCTTGACAATTGTGAAGAACAAATGTCTGTTAGAAACAAATTTTTTAGAAAAGGACCTGTATATAGCTGGATGTCACAGCAAAATGCCCCCAAAAATTCAAAGCATGACCCTTGAGCCACTTTTGGGCAATTGTGGGAAAAACAAATGTCTGTTAGAAACAACATTTTTTAAATAGGACCTGTAGTATAAACTGCATGTCACAGCAAAAATGCCCCCAAAATTCAAAGCATGACCCTTGGGGCCACTTTGGTCAATTGTGAAGAACAAATGTCTGATTAGAAACAACATTTTTTAGAATTGGACCTGTAATATTGCTGCATTCAACAGCAAATGCCCCCAAAAATTCAAAGCATGACCTTGAGGGCCCCTTTGGTCAATTGTGAAGAAACCAAATGTCTGTTAGAAACCCAAAATTTTTTATAAAGGACCTGTGTATTGCTGCATTTCAAGCAGCATGACCCAAAAAAAATTATAAAAATGACTTCTCAGCCACTGTTAAAAATTGTGAGGGAGAAATGCCACTTAGAAGCCACATTTCTGTTCCAAAGGACCTGTAGTATAGCTGCATGTCACAGCAACATGACCTCAAAAAAACCATTGACAATGCGGGAAAAACTTTCTTAAGATAAAAATTGAAAATTGGAATACGGTGTTGTCATGAAACCCTTTCTGTCTTTTTTCAGTCTCCCACAGCAAAACCAGCAAAAT
>JAODAL010027816.1:0-54337 GCA_025379985.1 Phyllomedusa bahiana
TGTACTTTGTCTGAAAAGCCCCGAAATTTCGAAAAAGATCTGGCGGGGGCGATCAGAGGGTTGTGGGGGGTTGTCAGGAGCGGGGGTTTGGTGCCCTTCTCGGGTCGGGACCAACCCGATGCCTCTCTCAATTTTACAGGGGCCCCTCAGCCCTAGCCTTCTGGTGTTTCCCTCTCGCATAATTTATCAGCTCGTTAGCCGGGTTTCCCCTCCGGACCCCAAAGAATCGAAAAATTGTTTTTTCTTGCCCTGTTTAAGGTCTTCCAACTTCTCTTTAAATCGCCTTTTTTCCTGAGCCAAGTCAGAGAGGTCGTGCGGATTTTTCCCATGTCCTGTGAGGTTTTGGGATTTTAATCATGGTCTCGAGACGTTCAGATGGATTTTGACGCAGCTTTCACTGGGGCACCATTTTGCACAGTGCGTCAAAGGGGGTTTGGGGGTCTTAAAAGGGTTGTTTCGCTCCCCCGCCCCAATCAGTGCAAATTGAGAGCTTAAAGGGGTTTATCGGGGGATGTTCTGCCAGGATGGGTTCTGGTCAGTGGACGAACTGACTGGTTGCTGAGGGTTTGTGGGTGTACCCCATTCTTGGATGGGGCCATGTTGGCTTTGGGGCTTGCTGTGGCCCCAGAAAGGGGGGCTGGGAAAACTGGCTTTGCGCCCTTCCCCGTTTTTTAACACTTTTTTTGGCCCCATTTTGAAAGACAAACTTTTCCAAAAGCGCGGGAAAATTAGAAAAGCCCGGCTTTGGGTGATGTTGGGACTGATTAAACCCAGGGGCCAGGGAGATGAAGGGGCTCCCTAGTCTAAGCGTTCCCCGTGGGGGGTGGAGGGTTGTAGGGCATGTCACTGCAAAACCCCGGAGATCGCTGTCCCCAAGTATAGAGGCCAGGTGTGTTGGGTGACTCGCGCTGAATGTGCTACTGGGTATTTAGGGCCCTTTGGGTTTAAGGCAAGGGGGGGGGTATCAAAGGGTTACCTCGGCTGTATAGGGCTGAGAGGGCCTAGATCAGGCGCCCCTTCATCCCTTTAAAAAGGGCCCCCGGGCCCTTTGGTCCGTCCCTGTCAGGGGATCTGATGTTTGGGAGACCGCCTGGGGGTTTGCCCGATGTTGTAGTTCCGGGCACTTGTACGGGCGCTTGCTCAGAGCGCGGAACTGTCGCATCGTTGCCCCACGGAGGGCGGGCCCGTCTGGTTCCGTTGGTGGGGGGGGGGGGCCTCAGCGGGGCCCTGGTGCGCGGGGGGTTTGCGGGCTTGGTTTCTCCTCGCCCCCGGCTCCTGTGTTTCGCGGGGGCAACCCTCTTTCTGGGGGGGTTTCCAATGTCCGCACTCAGTACGGGCTGGGGGGCTAAAATGTCGGGTTTTACTGTCGGGTTCGCCCAGAGATCCAGGAGCTCCCGCTTCAAGCTCCCAGCATGGCGGCGCCGGATCCGGAAGTCAACCCCTGGTCCTTAACCGTTTTTCCCAGAAGGCTGTTCCTCCTCCGTCTGTGGCTGATGCACCCAATGTCTTCGAGGTCAAGGAGATCTTGGGTATGGGGGAAAACTAAGGGAAAAGATACTTTCTAGTGGACTGGAAGGGGTTCGGTCCTGAGGAGAGGTCTTGGGAGCCGGAGGAAAACAATCCTGAACCCAGCAGCATCCAGAAATTCCTCTTCTTCCCCAAAAAAGGGGAAGGGGGGTCCAAGGGGGGACCTAAAGGGGGATACTGCACGAACCACTGCGACCTCATTCCCGGGGCGCAGGCACATCCGTGCCCCGACTCTGAGTGGCGCCCCGTCCCGCACCTCGGTTCCGTGGTCCGCTCACGTCACTGCTCCGGTCCCCACTCACTTACCCGGCCACGATCCTGCTCTGTCCGCCTCTGGTGCCCGGCGTGTGCGGCGCCGCCAGTGTTAAATTTAAAGGGACAGTGCGCCGGTAATTAATCATTGCCAGGCACTGTTCCTATTTAAGTCTGGCCCCTTCCTGACAGCCTTGCCGGATCCTTAGTGCTTTTAGCCTAACAAGAAAGCGTTCCTGTAAGCCTTGTCCTGTGTTACCGGTGTCCCGGGAACCTCAACCTAACGTTTCCCCGACCACGAACCTTGCCACCAGCCCTGACCTTCTGCCTGTCCCCGACTACGAGCCTGTCTGCCGATTCAGTACCTCGCCGACCCTGGGCCGCCATCGCAGGCAAGTCCCGCGAGTGGAAGCAACCTGGTAGACTCCCGCCGCAGCAAGTCCATCCCGCTATGCGGCGGGCTCTGGCGAATACCGGGATCTACTTAGATTCCGCTCCCTGGCATGGGCTTAAGCCATCGCCTGCGGTGGTCCAGTGGATCCACTACCAGACCGTGACAACAAGAATGTCAGCCGACCTGAAATTCTATAGTGTTTACTTAGCTGCCGTAGAAAGGGAGGAGGAACCCATGCCCTAGTAGAAAAGCTGGAGAGTAGTGCCCAAGCAAGTAGAGGACAAAGGACACAGGGTCTTTTACGGATGTGGTCCAGACAAAGCAGACAGAGTTGAGGAGAACTTCGGCTGGAAGTGTCCCAGATGAAGGCAAAAACAAACTACAAGCTCCAGGACCAACGTCGGCTTCCCGCCCAAAATACCCTTTCAGAACAGTCCTCCCACAAGAGGTCCATCATTTGTGCAGAGGTCTAGGGGACCCCTCGCTGGGCTTGCCAGCAGTATGGCCAAAATCACCAGAAAAATGTCGGGAACGTGTAAGGGTTGAGCCGGGTTTAAACTACCGACTGCCGCAGTAGCGGGGGTCTGTCGGTGGCAAAAGAAACCAAAACCCATGCATGAGGAGTACGATCTTTATGCCAGTGGTCCTGTTATGGAAGCGAGCTAGAAGGCAGAAAGGTGCACTGTCTAGTTGATATGGGTCAGAGTGTACCCTGATGCCCTTGGAGTTTTTTTGAGAGGGCAACTTTGGACACATGATGGAGCCAGAAAGAAGCAGCGTCATTAGGCTGACGGCAGCCAATAATGGTGAGCTGGATGTTACAAGGGATAGTTTGGGATGCAGGTCCGGGCTGTTTGGACAAGACATTGGCAAGAAGGGAGTTGTGCTGGGGATCACCCATCCAAGAGGGGGAGGGGTTTGATCCGGGGCATGAACGTGCTCCGAGACCTGGATCACCACCTAAATCCCAAAGAGGGGCCCCAACATTTTGGCAGCGGGCCACCACTCCCCGGCCCACTCAGAAGGTCCCTACGACAGATGGTGAGGAGCTGCGGGTCTGCAGAAGGGGCCCCACATCCGTCGCCCCAAATGGGCACGTGAAGGTGTCAGCGAAGCCCCGATCAAGAATCCCGCCACGACATGAAAAAAATATTGATGCTGCTGGTGGGAACCGACGGAAGTTGAATGGGCTGGAAGTTTTGGTTGAACCAGTCTCACAGGAAGGGTCACAGAACTGGCCACTGGTAGCTCGGCCCTTGCCACTGTGGAGAGGGGATGTGTACCCATGAGATGCCTCAACGTCATGGACAGTGAGTTGACCATTCCTGCGAATACCCTACTAGCTGAAGTCCATGTTCCTGGAGAAGATATCTCCCGGCGAGAGGACGTCACGCTATGGCCCGACAAAAAGGTCAGCCTGGAAACTATGCAGTGGGCGTCCAGAAGGGTGAGCCCCCGACGGCGGAATGGTAATGGCCGAGTGATTATGGCTCAGATGGGAATTGCCCTGCAGGACCCTGACTCCAGGAAAACAACAGCTGCTGGAAGATACCCTTGGGAATTCCAGGAGGCTTCTCGAGACATGATGAAGATTTTCGGGTGTGCTTCTTCCATCGGCATGAAATCCCCACAGGCGATGCCCTGCCCATCAGAGAAAGGTACAGACAAATCCCGCCCAAAATGTACCAGGAAGTGAAAGACATGGTGGCCAGCATGCTGGAGAAACGGGTGATTCAAGAGAGTCAAAGTCCCTGGGCCGCCACTGTGGTTTTGGTGCGAAAAAAAGATGGGAGTCTCAGGTTCTGCATACACTACAGGAAGCTAAATGCCCAGACCATTCGTGACACCTATCCTCTCCAGCTGTCCGCTCTAGGCCCTGAAAAAGTTCTTTTCGACCCTCGACCGGGCCCAAACGGATACTGGCGTACCATGGCTGAGAAGGATAGGGCAAAGACAGCTTTTATTCTGCCTATGGGACTCTACGAGTTCCATCGGATGCGTTTGGGCTTTCTTACGGCCCAGGGACATTCCAGCGGCTGATGGAGCATTCTGGGGGATCTTAACTTCGAGTCAGTGCTGATCTACCTGGACGATGTAGTGGTTTTTTCGGGAATTCGTTTGATGACCATCTTCAGAACTGGGGGCGGTTCTGGAACGACTACGAGATCATGGCTTAAGATCAAGCCAAAGAAATGCCAGCTCTTCCAGCAGCGGATAGAGTACTTGGGGCATGTGGTCACTTCGGAAGGGGTACAGCCGGCCCCCAGTAAGGTGGAGGCAGTCAAAACTGGCCTAGGCCGTGGGATACTACGAGAGGTGCGGGCATTCCTGGACTGACCTGGGTATTACCAAAGGTTTTATACCCCGTTTTCCCCTCATCTGACAGGCCCCTTAAATGAGCTACCTAGGGATACGGCTGGGGGCCCAAAGAATCGCCCTATTGAGTGGGGACCTCGGCAGCAAGAGGCTTTTGAAGCGGTGAAGAGGCACTGACCAGTGCTCCAATCCTGGCCTATGCGCGGTTTCGACCCCCCTTTCTGTTGTATACTGACGTAGGGCTAACTTGGGTTGGGGGCTGTGCTGTCCCAGGTCCAGGAGGGGCGGGAAGAGAGAGTAATTGCCCCATGCCCGTAGTCCTTGTTGGGTTCGGAGCGCAAAACCTGACAATTATAGCTCCCTTTTAAATTGGAACTGTTGGCCCTGGGTTGGGATCATGACTGAAAGGTTGCAGAGTACCTGACAGGTGCAGAGGTGACTGTCATGACTGACAACAACCCCCCCTTGGCGCATTTGGAGAATGCTAAGCTTGGAGCCCTCGAGCAGAGATGGGTGGCCCGACTCTCAAAATATCAATTCCGCTTTAAGTTCCGGTCAGGGAGGGAAAACGGGAATGCCGATGCCCTCTCTCGGGTCCCAGTCAGACTACCATCCCGCAGCATTGATGAGGAGTTAGAGGACACTGAAATGCCCGACTTTAGCCAGTTCCCTGCATTCCAGGACGTGGTACAATCAAGTGGGGTGGCGTCTGGGATGCCAATGGTGTTGGGAAAGACAGTGGCTGATTGGCAGAGGGTACAGGATGGTTGCCCAGATTTATAGAAAGTGAAGGGGTGGGTCCGGTCTCGGGTCTGGCCCCGACCAGAGGAGTAGGCCCAGCTGACTCAGGAGGGGCAAAAGCTGTTGAGGCAGTGGGATAAGCTGAGTGTTTCCCAGGGCCTCCTGTGCCAGACCGTCTACTTACGATCAGAGTTGCAGCACCAACAACAGATTGTTATCCCCATGTCATTAGGACCAGAGGCTGCTCGGGAAGCCCATAAGAGAGGTGCCCATTTTGGGAGTGACAAAACCTATAAGTGGCTTCAACGACTGGTGTATTGCCCGGACTTGTTAAGCATGGTGTCTGAAGCTTGCCTCAAGTGTCGTACCTGTTGGTTAAGTAAGAGCACTGAACAGCGGGCTCCCGTTCAGTCAATCCAGACATCTGCGCCCCTAGAGCTCCTGATGATCGACTATGTGCAGATTGGGTACTCTGCCTCTGGGCATTCGTACTGTTTGGTCATGACGGATCATTTCACAAAGTATGCCGTGGCTGTACCCACTAGGGATCAGACTGAAGAGTCTGCTGCTGAGGCGGTCTGCAAGCACTTTATACAGGTGTTTGGGTGCCCACAGAGGATACATTCCGATCAAGGGGCATGTTTCCAAGGGGCTATAATGAGCGAACTGTACCAGTTGTATGGGATTGAGCGTTCCCGTACTACTCCGTATCATCCATAGGGGAACGGAGCTTGTGAGCGATTTAACCGCACAATTATCCAGATGCTGCGGACTTTAGAGGACAGCCAGAAGGCTAGGTGGCCTGAGTACCTGCCTGAGCTGATGTGGGCCTATAACAATAGGGTGCACAGTACCACGAGTCACTCCCCACACATGCTGATGTTCGGGAGACCGGGTCAAGAGATTGAGGATCTTCACATGCCCAGTCCGACAGCACCACCACCGACAAGTACCACGGCCCAGGTACATCGCTGCCGACTGCGGATGGTGCACAAGGTTGTAGGAGAGCGTCTGAAACAAGTGGTGCATCCTAACCCGAGGCTCGTGCAGAGAGACAGTTTTGTCCAGTGATTGGTCAGGGTTTAGGGCAAAGAGGCCATATGGGAAGTTGCAAGGGAGCAGGGAAGCGGTCCCATATGAGATCAAGAGAAGGGTGGATCCTGCCATCCCAGACTACGAGGTAGAGCCGATAGGGACAGGGGGCCCATCACAAAAACCCTTGCACAGAAATATGTTGAGGCGCGTGATTTTGAAGTGCCCAAAACTACCCCGAAAGTACCTACCTCTGTCCAGCAGTCTCCCTTTGTTGAAGAGTGTGGGGCTGTCCCATTGCCGGTGTCAACTGAGGTTCCAGCTGTGAAAATCTTGCCACCCAGGAGAGGTGGAGCAGCAACAACTCCTTTCCCCCAGGGGATGCCTGAAGCCCCTGAGCCAAATAGCCCCATGTAGGACGCCAGATCCAACGCTGGTGTACCCCCCAGCGCTATGCAAAAGACTATTTTTGTGTGGGGAGGGTTGTTGAGGACGCCAACTTCTAGTGGGGTGGTATGTGGGATAGTGGGCCAGCCTCACTGTGTTTTCCAAGTAAAATCTCATGCATGACAGTTGGGAAATGTTCCATTGTATTCTACTATTTGGCCACAAGATGCCGCTATGTCCAGTTTCCAGTATATGCAAATGAGGGACAGGGTATAAGACTGGCACATGGCACCAGCCATTTTGAGAAGCTGCTGAGACTCAGAGGAGAACAGACAGACCAGGGGCGTAACTACCGGGGTAGCAGGGTAGCAGTTGCTACGGGGCCCCTGCGCTTAGGGGGGCCCCGGGCAGCTGCTACTGCGTCCGCTACCCCGGTAATGCCGCTCCTGGTCCGCCGCAGTGAACTTAACAGTTCACTGCGGCGGGCGGGGAGCTGCGGGGCCCAGCGCATACTCCCTCTGAACGCCCGGGCCCCCGGCCCGAGCGTTCAGAGGCAGCGCTGCTCAGTAGTAGCAGGACGGAGCGCCGATCGCTCCGCTCTGCTACTTCCCCCTGCCGGCCCTCTGTGGTCACGTGGGCGCGCGCGGTGACGTCACATCACCGCGCCGCCCGCGCTGAGCGCAGAGGCTGCAGGGAGAGCAGCAGAGCGGAGCGAGCGGCGCATCGGGGGAGCGTGGACCGAGGTGAGTAAGTTGTTTCTTATTTTATCTACCCCATATGCCTGCCTATAGCCCCCCATATGCCTGCCTATAGCCCCCCATATGCCTGCCTATAGCCCCCATATGCCTGCCTATAGCCCCCATATGCCTGCCTATAGCCCCCCATATGCCTGCCTATACCCCCCCATTTGCCTGCCTATACCCCCCATATGCCTGCCTATACCCCCATATGCCTGCCTATAGCCCCCCATATGCCTACCTATACCCCCCATATGCTTACCTATACCCCCCATATGCCTGCCTATAGCCCCCATATGCCTGCCTATAGCCCCCCATATGCCTGCCTATAGCCCCCATATGCCTGCCTAGAGCCCCCCATATGCCTGCCTATAGCCCCCCATATGCCTGCCTATACCCCCCCATATGCCTGCCTATAGCCCCCCATATGCCTGCCTATAGCCCCCATATGCCTGCCTATAGCCCCCCATATGCCTTCCTATAGCCCCCCATATGCCTGCCTATAGCCCCCATATGCCTGCCTATACCCCCCCATTTGCAGCCATATACCCCCCATATGCCTTCCTATAGCCCCCATTTGCCTGCCTATAGCCCCCATATGCCTGCCTTTAGCCCCCTTTATGCCTGCCTATAGCCCCCCATATGCCTGCCTATAGCCCCCCATATGCCTGCCTATAGCCCCCATATGCCTACCTATACCCCCCATATGCCTGCCTATAGCCCCCCTATGCCTACCTATACTCCCCCATATGCCTGCCTATAGCCCCCATATGCCTGCCTATAGCCCCCCATATGCCTGCCTATAGCCCCATATGCCTACCTATAGCCCCCATATGCCTGCCTATAGCCCCCATATGCCTGCCTATAGCCCCCATATGCCTGCCTGCCTATACAGCCCCCTATATGCCTGCCTGCCTATACAGCCCCCCTATATGCCTGCCTGCCTGCCTATACAGCCCCCTATACCTGCCTGCCTATACAGCCCCCTATATGCCTGCCTGCCTATACAGCCCCCTATATGCCTGCTTGCCTGCCTATACAGCCCCCTATCTGCCTGCCTGCCTATACAGCCCCCTATATGCCTGCCTGCCTATACAGCCCCCTATATGCCTTGCCTGCCTATACACCCCCCCATATGCCTGCCTGCCTATACAGCCCCCATATGCCTGCCTGTACAGCCCCCATATGCCTGCCTCTACACCCCTATATGCCTGCCGTATACCCCCACAAGCTGCCTGTATACCCCCACAAGCCTGCCGGTCTACTTATATGGGGCCCCTTAGCTACCTAAACCTACCTATATGGCCCCTATAGCCCACCTAACCCCTGTCTACCTGTATGGCTCCCTATAGCTACCTAAACCCTGCCTGCCTATATGGGCACTCTATTGGCTACCTAAACCTTGCCTATTTGGGGCCCCATATATCCTATCTAAGCCCTGCCTGCCTAAATGGACCCCATATAGCCAGGGGGGCAGGTGCTGGAAAAGTCAGGATTCTAAGATATTTGTGTCTAAATCTGCAGGGACAAGTGGTCGGGAGATGTCATCAAGATGGCGGACTGGACCGGATGCAGAACAAAAGAGAAAGTCAACGACTGGTCAGAGAAACGTCACCTGTGAGTCACAAGATGTAACTGCACTGTAATCACTTATATGTCTGCACAGGCTGTGTACACTGCTGTCTACCACTATATGGTCACTGTATGGAGGTAATATACAGTCTGCAGAGCCTGTGTACACTGCTGTCTACCACTATATGGTCACTGTATGGGGCTAATATACAGTCTGCAGAGCCTGTGTACACTGCTGTCTACCACTATATGGTCACTGTATGGAGGTAATATACAAGTCTGCAGAGCCTGTGTAACATTGGTGTCTACCATTATATGGTCACTGTATGGGGCTAATATACAGTCTGCAGAGCCTGTGTACACTGTGTTCTACCACTATATGGTCACTGTATGGTGTTATATACAGTCTGCAGAGCCTGTGTACACTAGTATATACCACTTTATGGTCACATATATTATATATATTATTATATTAGACAGTATTGGTCTTTGTGTACTGATCAGTAATAGTGTAGGGTTATTATTCAGTCACTATGTGGTGGTAATTTGTGGTCGTGTCCTGGTGGTATAATCAGGTCCTTATGTAATAGCGTTTATTGGTAATGTTGGTTTTGGTATAGTGGATTTGATTGGTAGCAGTATGATGGTGATATGTATGGTGAGGTATTTGCCCCTTGTATTATCTACATTATCTAACAGCATGTCCTGGTACATGGTCGTGGTCAGGGAGGGGGGGGGCCATCCAAAAGTTTGCTATGGGGCCCTGGCTTCTCTAGTTACGCCCCTGAGACAGACAGTAACTGAGCTATAAAGAATCCAGGATTCAGAGTTGTTCCAGCGACAGAGGAGAGCCTGACTGTCTATACAGAAGCCATCGCAGAGAGAGAGTACTCCTGGACAAGAAGGACAAGCTGCCAAGATAGAGAGGACTGTCTGCAGCCGGACCATCCACTTCATCCACAAGGATCTGCACCAGAGGACAGGCATTGCCGGCCATCTTTAAGGTACCTCAGCGGATGCGTGCACGCCAGCGATCTCAGAACTGTGAGAAGGCCTGATATTAATTTAGGTTCAGTTACAGGCCAAAGGAGGGTTTCCCAAATACATCCTCCTGTTCAGGACTTGGAGAGTTTACTAGTGCACCGTTAGCTACTTGAACTGGTTCATCTGTGAGGGAAAGTTTGTGTCACATGTGTGTTTGGGAGGGAAGTGGGTAAATCCATTAAAGCTGTGTAAGCTGCTGTGCTGCACCACGAGCCCCTGCAACCGCCACCACACACAATTGTTCCCGTTGGTGCTTACGGTATTAAAAAGGTAAGGGGTTATTGGGCATTCCGAACCCCGCGGTTAGGTAAAGTTACCAGGCATCCAGATAGTACACTTCTGGCAGCGCGCTGTGCAGCACAAGGGCCCAGCATACATATTTGTAAATTTGTGTTTGGGGGATCTATTCACCATCTTGTTTCAGAAAATTCAGTAAAACAAACCGTTGTTGAGCTGGTGTTGGAGTCGTGTTCTTTGTCCGTGACTTCGCTGTATTCCGGAAAACCTGCCCTCGGTACTCGGCTTACAGTGACATCACAGAAGCTGGCTTGCTGCTGATTGGCTGCATGTCTGCCCCATGTCACTCCATGTGCTTGCGGCCATTTTAGCTTCGTTACTGCGAATCGCCATGAACTTCGACTTCGTTACGAATCGAATTTTCCCTGAAATTCTAAAAGAATTCCACTTCGTTAGAATCCATTCGCTCATCCCTACTTCCTTCCTATTGGGGGCTCTACATAGCTGGCTGATGCCTAAATTCCTACAGGGGGGCACGGGGTTTTTCCAATAGAAAGTTGGGTGCCTAAGCAGGAGGCCCCCAGCTTAAGGGGGTGCTGGAACCTTTTCTTGCACCCGGGAAAAGTTGGGTGAGACCACCCTTCACAGCATCCCCAAGTTTTCCCTATTATAAAAAATGGTTCCCGGGGGGCGGGGTTCATCACCCATATTTCCTGGGAGCTGAATAGCTACCCACCAAATTTTTCTGATGTGTGACTTTCTGGTTTTCTTGTTTAGATCCTTTTTTTGACTACTCGATTCACTAGACCAGGTCGGACGAGCATTGAATCTATGTCTTTAATAAAATGGTCAAATAGGGATGGTGTTGGGGTGTGTTAATTTAAGCAAAGGTTTTTTTTTTTTTTTTTTTAGTAATGAGAGTCTGATGTCCGCTCCATTACTTTGCGTGGCTGTCAGCCACATTTGTTTCCCCGAAAGGTCAAAGGGTTCGCGTTCGGGTGAGGCTGCTATCCGGAAAAAGGCTTGGCTTGGTGACCCCCCTCTGGGACGGAATGACCCGTGCGCCCCTGCGCCCCTTCCTCCAGGTGTTCCGAAAATCTTTGAAGAGCCAGCGTTGCATCATCACCCGAGGGCACTTCTTAATTACTCAGGGCACCCTTCCCCGGGGCGATAATGGGGTACAGTTCCAACCCTGGCTTCGAACTTTCCCTGGAAGATGCCCCCTTTTAACCCCCCCTTCAAGAAGGGGGCCCTTAGGTCAAGGATGCCTCGCAGCAAGAACCCCCCTTTCCCCTGGGCAATTCCCTTTTTGCTGCTTGACATGCCGTAGGACGCAGTGAGGTCTGCTTAAAGGACTTTTTTCAATAAAAAGACCATTCAGTATATAGTTCATTTTCTATGACATATGCAACGTGAAGGGAGCAGTTGAGCCATGTTTGGGCCTAAAGCACTCCAAGATCATGCGTTGATTTGTTGAACCCCCACGTATCATATGTTATTTAACGGGCTAGCTGCAAGACGAGAGTTTTTTTGTACCAAAGGGGAATAATAAAAGTTTACTATTGCTTTAAAGTCCGTTTTGGGATTTTTAATTTTGCTGTCCCAAAAATTTTGCTTCTACGGTTTATTACAGGGTGGGACGCCCTGTCTGGACTGTTGCATGCGGTTATAAAGTTTGGAGGTACGTTATATGTTTTTGAATTAATCCACCTGGCCAACCGCATAGACGTGCGCTTCGCGGAAAGACAGGAGGAGCTCCGTCAAGAACGAGATTCATCGCGCCAATGCCGACTACCTCGACTGGCTCCTGTGTTCCAAAGGTCGCTGCAGCCGCTACCACTGACCTATAGTGAGGAACCCATGGAGCGGGCCCACTTTTCAGAGCAGGAGCTGTCCCGCCGTTGCGTGGAGAACTTATGTCTCTACTGTGCCAGTCCGGACCATTTTCGCAGAAGTTGCCCGATGCGTCCTCAGCCTGCGGGAAACGCCCGCACCTAGGTTTCGTGGGAGAGGCGTTCCTAGGTGCTAATTCTTCCTCTCCATGTTTGATGATTCTGGTGGAGGGCACTTCTGACGCTGGTCTCTCGTTCTGGGTGCAGGCCTTCCTGGACTCAGGGTCTGCCGGGAATTTTATCCACGCCTCTTTGGTTTCCAGTTATCGCCTGCCTGTACTTCACCTGGAAAAGCCTTTGGTTATTTCCTCAGTCAGTAGAGAGCTTCTTGGTGATCCCATTCAATTCATCACCCGGCTGGTGTCCCTCCGCATTGGGGTCCTGCACAAGGAGAAGATCTTCTTCCATGTATTGCCTCGGTCTTCCTCGGCGATCCTAATGGGCCTTCCCTGGCTGCCACGTCATGCCCCTACGCTCGACTGGAACACAGGAGAGGTCCTGCTTTGGGGACCGGAGTGCCAGGATCTCCGTTTTGTGGCACCACGCCTGGTGACTACCGTTTCTCCGCGGTTGCCCGTCAAGCCTCTGCCAGGCCTACCAGCAGAGTACCAGGTTTTCGTGGACGTGTTTTCGGAGAAACAGGCTGAGACACTGCCGCCCCATCAGCCTTACGACTGCCCGATTGACCTTCTCCCTGGCACTGGCACTAGCCCCCCTCGGGGAAGGGTCTATCCATTGTCCATGTCCGAGACTCTCCATACAGGAGAATTTGCAGAAGGGCTTCATTCCCGCAATTTCCCCCTCTCCCTGGAGCGGGGTTCTTTTTTTGCAGAAAAGGAGGCCCCTTCGCCCAAGCTTGTTAAAGGGGGCTAAAAAAAGACCTGTGAAAATTGCTTCCATTTTCCGTTGATCTCTGACTTTCAACGACTCCGGGGCCAAATTTTCTCCAAAATTGGTTTGCGAGGGGCCTAAATCCACAAATACAAAAGGGGAGGAAAAAGGGAAACGGTTTTTAATACTGAATAGGCATTTTGAATATCTTTGACCCCCTTTGGCTTTGCAACCCCTGCCGTTTTTCAAAAATTCGTAAATGACCCCCAAGGATCTATTGTACACCTGTGTCAATTATTGGACACTTTCCTGATTTTTTTCCCCAAACCCCCAAACCCTCGACACGGGTTCCCCAGGTTCTGAATGTCCCAAAAACCTCTGTACCCCAAAACTGGAGAAATTTTTTTTTATCAGCCCAGCTTACCTTCCTCGGATATTAGTCTCTGCTAAGGGTCTGCAGATGGACCAGCTAAACTCTCTGGGGTTCTGAAATACCCCTCCTGCACCTTTTTCGACGATACAGTGTTTTTGGGGGTTCCCAATTATTATCGCATTCATTTTCACTTCTCCTCCCGGTGGCTCCCATTGGGGCCTCACCAGGAAAAACGCAAACCCCCAGACATGGCCCCCAGAGGCTGAAAAGGTGTTTCACCGAATAAAGATCCTTTTCTCCTGGGCGTCTGTCTTGGTGGGCCAAATTTCCCGAGAACCCTTTCCCTTTGGGAGGTGGGCCTCTTCTTGGGGGCGGGGGTCCTCACACAAAAAGCCCAAACAAAACTCTCATGTGGGGTTTGTCTCCAAGACATTTTCGCCGGCGGAGGGAATTATGCCATTTGGGGGAAAGAGAGCTTTGGCCACCAAGTTGGCTTTGGAGGAATGGCGACATCTGCTGGAGGGGGCTCGTCACCCAATTGAAATCTTTACGGATCACAAGAATCTCTTGTATCTTCAGACGGCCCAGTGTCTAAACCCTCGCCAAGCCAGGTGGTCCCTCTTTTTCTCACGCTTTGACTTCCGCATTCACTTTCAGCCTGCGGAGAAAAATGTCAAGGCTGACGCCCTCTCCCGTGCCTCTGATGTTGTTGGTGAAGAACCTGTGTCACAGCACATTATTTCTCCTGAATGGTTGGTTCACGTTGCTCCCGTGGATCTCCAAAACGTTCCTACAGGCAAGACTTACGTGCCGCCGGCACACAGGAAAAGGATACTGGAGTGGGGGCATAGCTCCCTGTTGGCTGGTCACCCCGGAGTACGAAAATCTCTAATCTCTATGCTCTAATCTCTTGGCACTACTGGTGCCCAACTCTGGCTCAAGACGTTAAGGACTTCACCCTCTCCTGTGTCACGTGTGCTCGAAACAAGGTCCACCGCCACAAGCCCGCTGGTCTCTTACTGCCGATGCCCGTTCCAGAAACTCCTTGGACACACATAGCCATGGATTTCATCACGGACCTACTTATGTCTTCGGGAAAGTCAGTCATCTGGATGGTCACAGACCGATTATCGAAGATGTCCCACTTCGTGCCTCTTCCTGGCCTGCCATCTGCTCCACAATTGTCCGGTCACTTATTCTGGCACATTTTCCATCTACATGGGTTACCTTCGAACATTGTCTCCGATCGGGGAGTGCAATTCGTATCCCGATTTTGGCGTGCGCTGTGTTCCCGTTTGCAAGTCAAGCTAGACTTTTCCTCGGCCTACTACCCTCAGACCAATGGACAGGTGGAGAGAGTTAATCAGATTCTGGGAGAATACTGACATCATTTTGTGTCTGGACATCAGGACAACTGGGCCGAGCTGCTCCCCTGGGCTTTCTCCTACAACCATTGTGACTCAGATGCATCCAGCGTCTCTCCAATTTTTGTGGTCTATGGCTGCCACCCGCACCCCCCCTTCCTCTGCCCACGGATTCTGAGGTGCCCGCTGTGGATGATCAAGTTCGGGATATCAAGGCCATCTGGCAATAGACTCGACGTTCCCTACTTCGGGCCTCCGCTCGTATGAATTCTCAGGCAAACAGGAGGAGAAGACTGGGAGACAGGGTTTGGTTTTCCTCGAAGTACGTACGCCTGAAGGTTCCCAGTTACAAGTTGGGCCCTCGCTTCCTGGGACTCTTCAAAGTGCTCCAGCAGCTCAACCCGGTGATGTACAAGCTCTGCTTACCCCCATCACTCCGCATTCAAAACTCTTTCCATGTCTCACTCCTTAAGCCTCTGGTCCTGAACCGGTTCTCTCAGAGGAATGTGTCGCCTCCCCCGGTAGCGGATTCCGCTGACATCTTTGAAGTGAAGGACATCCTGGCTATGAAGTCCATCAGGGATAAACGTTTTTTTCCTGGTCAACTGGAAAGGCTTCGGACCCGAGGAGAGATCCTTGGAACCCGAGTCTAATATTCTCGATCATGACCTCGTCCGCAGGTTCATTCAGGCTTAAAGGAGGGGAGGCCCTAAGGGGGGGGGTACTGTTACGAGTGGCTCCGCGGTCCCGCCCGCGGGTCGCGGGCACACCCGTGATCGCCCCTCTGGATCCCTGCCAGAGACAGGTAGCGCGGCTGGCTGCGGGTCCGGCCGTGGGCGCACTCGCGGCTCCTACTCACCTGACCACGTTCCTGTTCCGACTGCTCCCCCCTGCCCTCCGCGGCGTGCATGAAAGCTCCCTAGGGCATGTGTGCGTGCGTTCATGTAGATTTAAAGGGCCAGCGTGCCGGTGATTGGATAATCGCCGGACGCTGACCCTATATATTGGGCTCCGCCCTGTCGCTCCTCGCTGGATCTTTGTTGCCTCCGTGCCCTAGAGAAAGCGTTATCATTGTTCTTGTCTCTGCCATATTCCTGACCCTTGCCTACGTTTCTCGACTCTGAACCTTGCCGCCTGCCCTGACCCTCTTGCTACGTCTATTGACCACGAACCTCTGCTGCCTGCCCTGACCTTGCCGCCTGTCCCCGACTACGTCTACGCCTCACGATTCTGTACCACGCTACACCTCGGCTGCCACCGCAAGCAAGTCACGTCAGGGGTAGCGACCTGGTAGACTCCCGCCGCAGCAAGTCAAAAACCTGGACCTACTTAGACTCCGCTCTCTGGCGAGGCTAACACCATCGCTTGCGGCGGTCCAGAGGCTCCACTATCCCGGTCGTTAGAATTGCTCTCTACCTCCTGCTCTCTGCCTATCTCACTAAAAAGCTGCCATAGGTCTTTCATGCCAAGGAGTTCACCAGGCCTAGAGGCCCACCTAGCTCAGGAGCTTGCCTAGTGCAGAGACCCACAGGGGGTTTCACCTATTTCCCTGTGAGCCAGTCCGAGCCTACCTACGTGTACCCTACTTGAGTTATACAGGAAAAACACCATGCATAAAAGGTTTTTCTCACTACAATAATTAGCTTTCAACCTGCAATACCTTGCTTTTTTGTTTTGCTTTGTTGAGGAGGTAAGATAGATTTTATCTCTTCTGAGTGTACACAAGTTTCTCTTGGTTACGTCATCTCTCTCCTCTCTTTTATTTGATTGCTGGATGTCATTCCCTGCTGTGTGTAATTTCTAGGTACCAAGCTTTGTTTCTTTACGATAAGGACACGTTTTCTCTCCTTAGAGCTCTGCAGTCATTTTAACATAACAGGCTCAGCTAAGACAATGACTGATATAGAACTACCCACAACCTGAACAGAAAGTGTGAGTCTGAAGCTGCATGTGACTCTGTGAAACTGCATGGTGAGATACTATGCACATGTCATGTCTTGTTACATTATATATTGGATGTCTTCTGTGAATATACTAACATATTCACTTGCATCATGCTCTGTTTGTGAATCAGTTTTATATTACAAAAAAATGCATTCTCTTAAATAGTCATAGTGTTGAAAATAGCACTGGCCTAATAATGTCTTTGTTTTATAATAGGGTTGCAAAATATGTATGCAGCCCTATTAGAAAGGATAATAGGGCTGTACCTCTTTACTAAATACAGTTGAAACCAGAAGTTTACATACACTATATAAAAAGACACATATGCATGTTTTCTCACTATCTGACATGAAATCAGAATAAACCTTACCCATTTTAGGTCAATTAGAATTACCAAAATGATTTCTATTTGCCAAATGCCAGAATAATGAGAGAGAAAGAATTTATCAGGCATTCTTATTACTTTCTGCAAAGTCAAAAGTTTCCATACACTAGGATTACTATACTATATAAACATTTTGGGACAGCCCATATGATGATGTCATGTCTTTGGAAGCTTTTGATAGGTTTATTGGCAACATCTGAGTTAATTAGAGACACACCTATGGATGTATTTCAAGCACACCAGAAACACACTGCTTCTGTGTGTAACCACATGGGAAAGTCTAAAGAAATCAGCCAAGATATCAGGAAGAGAACTGTGGACTTGCACAAATCTGCATCATCCTTGGGTACAATTTCCAAATACCTGAAGGTGCCTCGTTCATCTGTACAAACAATTGTATACAAGTGCAAACAAGATGGGAATGTCCAGCCATCATACTGCTCAAGAAGGAGATGGGTTCTGTGTCTCAAAGATGAATGTGCTTTGGTCCAACATGTGCATATCAACCCAAGAACAAAAGCAAAAGACCTGGTAAAGATCCTGGCAGAAGCTGGTAAGATTGTGTCATTATCCACAGTGAAACGAGTACTATATCAACATGGGCTGAAAGGCCACTCTGCAGGAAGAAACCATTACTCCAAAAGAAACATATAAAGTCAGATTAATTTTTGCAAATGCAAGCATGAACAAAGACCTACATTTTTGGAGACTAACGAAACTTAAATTGAACTGTTTGGCCATAATGACCATCGTTCCGGTTGGAGGAAAAAAATAGAAGCTTGGAAGCCTAAGAACACCATCCTGACTGTGAAACACGAGGGTGACAGTATCATGTTGTGGGGTTGTTTTGGTGCATGAGGGACTGGTGCACAAAGTAGATGGCATCATGAGGAAAGAAGTTTATGTGGCAATACTAAATCGACATCTCAAGACATCAGCCAGGAAGTTAAAGCTTGGGTGAAAATGGGTCTTCCAAATGGACAATGACCCAAAGCATACTGCCAAACTGGTTACAAAGTGGCTTAAAGTGGTTTTGCCATGAAGTAAAATTGACGTGGGAAGTTTGTAAATTAAATAATAAACATTTTCACCATTCATCATTATTAAAAGTTCTGGACCGTTTTTGTCTTAGCTGCTCCTTTAGTGATCCATTGTTTACAGCTGTTCTCCAGGGGATTATTATTATTATTTATTATATGACCAGGGCTAAGACCACCTCATTGAGAAGACCACCCTTATCCAGAAGACACATTTTATTCCATTCATATACTATGTACACTGGCCTTTTTTTGAGAGGATCACATTTTTTAATTGAATTTTGGGTGATCATTTAACTTAAAAAAATCACTCTATATGACTTACTTTAAATAAATAATTGCACTTTGTTGTGTTTTTTATCAGTTATATCACCTTTACCTTTATATACAATTTACTACAGTTCAGATATTGATATGTAAACCTGTTAAAATATGAAAATATAAAGCATTACTGTTACTCATGATGGCTTTCACATTTCTGCCAGGCTATAAACTATGGAAATGTCACATGTCTTCAAGACAGGAAAATTCACGTCACTGTAAACCAAACAATTTTTCACAAGGTGTCCTTTCCACCTCCTTAATTTGCTTCCAAATTCTTGTTTATTCTTTTTTTCCATTAACTGAAATATTGTTTTTGGACAGCTCTAATGTAGGACTGGAGCGTGCTTCCCGTACTCGCAGTGCAGTGCTTGTTCTAGAAATATTCTGTGTAACATCATAATTTTGTGACACCGAACCTTCATACAATTTAAAACACAATATTTTACGTTAGAAGCTTAAAATTGTGTTCGTACATACAGCCATTAGAAAATGATTGTACACACTCTCTGAACTTCATGGATTTAAAAACCAAGACATAAAAGAAAAAAACATCTGGTCCTTAGAAGGTCTTCAAATCAGGTAAATACAACCTTATTCCACTTTATCATTATTATTTAATGATCACTATTATTATTTATTTAACAACAATAAAGCCAAGGAAAAGCTATATATGACAAACTAAGCACACCCTACATATTAATAACTTGTAGAACCACCTTTAACAGCAATAACTTAAATCATTTTTTGTATCCATTCTTCCATTTCTCCAGTTTAATGAGGTCTGCACTATTTGTTTATGCACAGCTCTAAAGTCCCCAAAGCATTTCTAGTGGTTTGAGGTCAGGACTTTGACTGGGCCATTGCCACATTTTGATTCTTTGCTTGTTCAATTATTCTGTTGCAGGTTAGCTTGTGTGCTTGGGAACATGGTCCTGTTGCATGACCCAGTTTCAGCCAAGCTTTTGCTGTTGGATAGATGGTCTCACATTTGGCTCTAGAATACTTTGGTACAGTATATAGGGGAGTTCATGTTGACTTAATGATTGCAAGATGCCCAACTCCTGTGGTTGCGATACAAACCTAAATCATCACCCTTTACAATTGTACTTGACAGTAAGAGGTGTTAGTGCTGATATATTGGGCCCACATGTATGAAATGGTTTTGGTCTAAAACTCACTTTTTTCCCTACAGAAAACTATGGGGAAAAAAGTGAGTTTTAGACCAAAACCATTTCATACATGTGGGCCATTGTGTCTGGTTTTCACCAAATGTGACATTGGGTATTTATGGCTAAACATCTCCAATTAGGTCCAAGTCTTATGGTTTGATCAGATACAATTTTGCAAGCTTAAGCCATGTTGCCATGTACTTTTTAGAAAGTAGAGGCCATACATGTTCTGCCTTCTTCTAATTTAATTTTACTACCTTTTACTTGAACATTTAACAAGCTGAGGCTTAAAGAGTCAGAGACAAAGGTCTTGAGTTCTTTTTGCAATTCTTCTAAACATTGCATTGTCTCACCTTGAGGTGAATTTTGCTGGTATGCCCGCTTTTGGGAAGATTGTCAACTGTCTTGAATGTTTTCCACTTGCAAAGAATCTTTCCCAGTCTAGAATGATGAACTTCAAATTGTTTCAAAATGATTTCATAGCCATTCCCATACCGATTTGGCAGCAAGAAGTGCTTCTCTAAGATCAGATGCTGATGTTCGTTTGTTCCATGGTATTATAATATTAGAGAGGGTGTGAATCGATTCTGTAACAAGTTGGGGTATTCGGTTTTTGAATTTCAGGTAAAACTTCGAATTCTGAAAGAAGTCGAAGTTTGGGGGATTTGATCTAGGGGAAATGAAAGCGTGTTTTTGCTTGATAAAATGCGACGCGAAGCTTGTCTATGGCGTTACATGGGGCAAAGAAGACTCTGGTGAGGAAGAAAGGAATATCACTCAATGACATGTGCTCCGAGTATTGAAGCCAAATCAAGAAACCGGCGGGATTATCTGACGGCACACTCATCTACTGGTAAGGTCCGAAGCGACGAGGGGCAAGCTACAACAACTTCATCTCTCCTGTGCAGTGTATTGCTATACTGCTGTTCCAGCTGTAGTAGCATGAGATCTCACACTCAAAAGAAATAACTTTTATACAGCGATTTTTTGGGGCGCTCGGTGTTGCAGCTTGTTCAGACGGACTTCTTCTCTTCGTTCTAATTTTGATTTCCTTGATGGATTATTGGAATTGCACGTCCAGTGTGCGCCCATTCAGCTGCAAATACAGTTTTAATTTGCTATTGGTCAGTTCTGGAGACTCATTGAATATCCATGGGTTAATACTAAGCTGTTTTTGCTGTTGTATTCGGTAATTGAAGACAATTTAAGAGGAAAAATCGGTCACTAAAAAATAAACTTTTATTAAATATAGTTTATAAATATATCTTGATACTCTATACTATAAAGAATCCACAAAAACCATGTGGGAGGCGCAGATCAACAACCAATGGGGTGGGGACAGAGTGATATTACAAAAACTCGGACTTTTAACCTAACATAACCCCTACCTAACTGAGGAGAGAAACAGAGATGATCGACCCCGATAAGGGCGTTCTTGCTCCGCCAGCCTTACCTAATTCAAATAACACCTGTGTTTATTCCTCATGGTCCGTCACAACATGTTTCATTTCGCATCAATGACATCTTCATGGGACAGTATGGATAGATATAATTTGGACAAGTCATCTGGTATAGATATACAAATAAATGGCTGCAATAATGCGTTTAGGCCACAAGAAATTTGAGGTAGATAAATACCTGTGGTTGTTTTTTATGCACAGAGTAAACAAAACATATCATGACAGTGTTTACAATAACAAAGAAGACACTACCTTACGTTTCCATCAGCATAATGCCGCATGTAGGTATGTTAATATAAACCAGCCAAGGACACCTGGCTGTGGGAAGTACAGAAAAACAAAACAATATAAGGGGGATAAAATAAACCCGCCAAACCCCCAAAAAAACCCCCCCACCCCAACAGAAAACACCCTTTTCTTACTATTGAGTTTTTAGAACCCGTAAGTCATCTCCCCCCCTGTAAAGGGAAAAGACAGCGTCGGTGTGTGTGAAAATGCCGAAAAACGGCGGCGCGCGGGGAAAATTAAAGGCGCGTCACGGCGCCTCCGTGACATTACATAGTGCGCCAGCAAAAGGAGAACGGGGGCCCTGGAAAAAAATCCTTTGTTTCGGCGCATGGCAGATAAGCATCGTGCCGAAAAAATTTTTGGGGAAGGGCCCCGAAACCCGGGGAAGAAAGGATGAGCAAAGGGGATTTTAAAAAAAAATGCCCCAGTTAACAGTTGTGAAACGACAAATTTTTTGGGTAGGAAAAAAAAAACTGATAATTCCCGTTCCCAAATTTTCCCCAGGGCCCTTTATAAAATTAAGGGGGATATTGTTTTCTTAAATTTATCAAGTTAATTTTAACATGTTGTATTTAAAGGAAAAGAAAAGGGGAAACACCCTTTAAAGATAGCTGCTGAAATCCCAAACCCGGGGCATTTTTTCCGGTTTGGTGCATTTGTATTTAGGTAAATGTCCAGGGAAACATTCCCTTTAGTCCCCTTTAAAAACAAAACCCTTTAAAGAAAAAGATTTGGGTCTCATTCAGAAATTTTTTTAAGGGGGAACCTTTAGTTCACGGGCTAAAGAAAAAACTTTACAGGTGTATTGAAAGATTTCAACACCCCCTTTAAAACCCCCCCAAGGGCCCGCCCCGTTTTGGCCTTCCTGACCCCGCCCTATTTTGAAATCTGACATGTGTCCCCTTTTTTGGGGGGGAATTTAAATTTTTGAAAATTTTACTATCCATGTGATTCAGAGATTGTTTTTTTCGTGACACTTTTTGCTTTAAAATTAGTAAGAAAATTTTTATCCATAAAAATCCTTTTTTGGGTTTTTGAAAAAATTCAAAATTTAAAGAAAATTTTGGAAAAAAAATTTTCGGGTTTTGAAAAATTTTCAAAATTTCTGCGTGCAAGACCCGATAATTATTCACCACAAAATTTGTTTTATAACTAGAAACTACCTTTTTTTCCAAAAATTTTGGGTTAGCATCATTTTTTTTAAAAGTCTTTTTTTTTTCGACAAAAAGGGGCTTAGAAAATTTTGTAGTAAATTTTTCAAAAATTTCAGAAAAAATTTTCCCAAAATACATTTTTTTTTGGGAAACCCCTTCCCGTTCTGACGTGGCTTTTAGGGGGCCTGCATGTTTGATACCCCCAATTTAAATAATTTCCTTTTAAGAAAAATAGGGGGCCCTTTTAAGTATTTACAAACCCCTATTTAGGAAATTTGATAACCCTTTAAGTTTTTTCCCCGAAATTAAAGGCCAAAAGGGGGGTTTAAATTTTAAAAATTTCACTTTTTTTTGGGGAAAATTTTTCCCAAAATTTATCCCTTTTTCACTGGAAAACGGTAAATTTTGACTAGGTAAATGCAAATTAAATCAATTCCCCAAAGGGCTGGCCGGGTTTTTAAAAAGATATCCATATGTGGGCCCTAGTGAATTTTGGCTAAAACCTTTTAAAACACCAGAATAGGAGGAGCACCCTATATACTCTGGGGTCTCATTTTCAAAACGATTTTATTTTAGGGCCCATTTAAGGTTTTTGGGGGCACCCTTTAAGGTGCCTTAAAAAATTTAAAAAACAAACCCTTTAAATAGACCACATAAATTTGGAAAATACACCCCTTAATGAATATTTTCCAGGGGGGGAATTTAGTATTTAGACCCCACAGGTGATTCACAAATTATTTTTTTTTCATAAGGCTGTGAAAAGTTTTTAAAAAAAAAAATTTTTTCCAAATAATCTGGAATTTTAGCTTTAAAAAGTTTCACCCTATAAAAGGAATTCCCGGGAAAAAAGGAAATGTAAAAACCCTTTTTTAAGCCCTTTTTTCAAGTTTGGCAATTTCCCTAATGTGGGTGTAAATTGTGTGTGGGCGCATGGGGAGTGCGTATAAGGGAAAGGGGGAGGGTATTTTTGGCTTTTTTTGGGAAAGGTTTTTTGGGGGGGCCATGTCGCATTTGCAAAGCCCCCAAGTAGCAGAACAGGCGGAAAAACATTTTCCCGAAGTCCACCATTTTGGATTCAACCCAAACCCTCCGGGAATCTCCCTTAGGGGGGGGTTTTACTGTGCAAATTTTTTTTGCACAGGGGTTCCATAGTTTTTTTTTAAACATTGGGCAATGAAAAAAGGGGGGGAAAAAAGAGTTCAGTCCTTTTTTTTTGGTTTTAATTTTACAGATTGCCCTGCTGTTTAAATGATGTGAAACTTTTTTAACCCCCAAGGGGGGGCGGTACCCCTTTCAATGATATAGATTTTTTATAGTTTTTTTTTTGTTTTTATTACTTTTAAACCCGTAGAAATACGTCCCATAAAAAATTGCATTTTTTGTTGTCCTATTTTGACCCCGCCAAAACTTTTTTATTTTTGCGTGTGCAGGTGTGTATGGGTTTTTTTTTGGGGATGAGTTGAAGTTTTTAAATTTGGGACCAATTTGGTTTCCCTTTTTATGTATGTTCCCTTTTTATTAAAGGGTTTTTTTGAGATGTTTTTTAAAAAATACAGCAATCTTGGTAGGTTTTTTAAATTTTTTTTTTTTTAGGTTTACTTTTACGGTTTTTTATGACATGGGAGCTTTACTTTAGGCCGGTCAATTTCCCATTACACGATACCCAATTTTTTATATTTTTTTATTTTTTTATTTTCTTTTATACAATAAAAACACTTTTAAATTTAAAAAAGGAAATACGTTTTTGAATTCCCCCATTAAATTTGGGGACAAACTTTTAAAAAATTTTTTTGGGGGGCTTGGAGCTGTGTTGGGGACTTGTTTTTTTCGAGGGAGTTGACGTTTTTTTTTTATATCATTTTTGGGGGGGGCCCAAAGGGTTTTTGATTGCTTTTTAAACCATTTTTTGGAGGCCAGGGGTTTAAGAAAATACGGGGGAATCCTTAAATAGTGGGGTTTTTTTTTTTTATTTTTAAAAGGGGCTCCCCCGGCAGTATCCGTGATAAGGGTTTGCTTTTCTTTTTGGGTCTTCGAAATTAAAGGCGATCCCCATTTATATAGTTTTTTTTATTTTTTGAAACCCCTTTTTAAAAAAAAAAAATGTTTTTATTGTTTTAAAAAAAAATATTTAAGCATCGCTATCTTCTTGGGGGTATACATTTTTTATTTTTCCCTATACAGAAACTGTATTTAAGGCTTTTTTTTTTCGGGAGGGAATGACATTTTAATTGGTAAACTTTGGGTTTATAGGAGTTTTTGATCGCTTTTTTATTCCCCTTTTTTGTGCTGCGGGGGGATGAACAAAATTCTTAATTTGTGATTGTTTTTTTTTTTACGGCGTTTTTCCCTACGGGTTAATTAAAAATGACAGATTTATTGGGCAGGTTTTATTCACTTTGGGGGTTCCCCAAAAAATGGGTACTTTTTTTATTTTTTGTTTTTTTTGGGCGCGATTGGGGGTTTTGTAAAGGGGGAAAAGGGCGGTTTTACCGTATTTTTATTTTTTTTTTCGTGTTTTTGTTTTACTTGTTTTTTTCCCTTTTTTTTACTTTTTTTCACTTTTTTCACATTTTTTTTTTTACTTTTCCCCTAGGGGATTTGAAGGAAAAGATCTTTAGATCTCTCATTAAAAAGGAATTTAGTTTCATAGTTGTTGCTTGATGGTTCCCTTTTGGGCAACTGTCGTCACGATGCCCGGGCCCTGCCAAAAGGGGGCCCAAAGGGGGCATTTGTGAAAGTCAAAAGACAAACCCCGGAAGGCATTCTCTGCCCTTTCCCTGGAGTCTGTTTTAAGGGGGGGGCCGCACGGGTTTACCCCGGGTCCGTGCTTTGCTAACCCCCGGGGAAAAAGACGAGGGGAGCGATCTCCCCCTGGGGTCCCCTCCCTTTGTGTTTTGCGACCCGGGTTTTTCGCCCATAATTTTGGGGTTATCCCTCCCCCCCCCGGAGCGATCCGGGGTTTGGGGGCCCTTTGGGGCGGGGTGTTTAGTGTAATATTTCAGCTGAACCCTGCGCCGATCGCGCGGGAACTCTGCTTTTTGAAATTCGCGGGATCCTCCCGGACGTATCCTACGTCCCGGTGCCCTTGGGCCCCCAAACGGGCCTGGACGTATGGGGTACCCCCCAAGGTCGTTTAAAGGGGGTTAAAGGAAAAGGAAAAAATGGCAAAATTTTGAGGGATTCCCTTTCAGATTTCAGGGAAAATAAGGCTTAAGTGTGTCTAGGCCCAAACGGGAAACCCCTGGAAAAAGATTAAACCCACTTTTACGTTCCCCCAACAGAAACCCAGCAGTCGGACCCCTTTAGGGGAAAGGAGGTCGGGACCTTCTAGATCACAAACCGGATCAAGGGGGAACCAGGGGGGGAGGGGGGGGGAAGGGTTTAGATTAAAAAGGGGAAAAGGAAAAGGGGTTTTTTTTTGACCCAATTAACCCAAAACCGAATTTAAAAAAGAACGAAACGAAAACCAAAACCCCCGCTTTCCGGGTTTAAATGCGGCCCCACAAAAACTAGGGAAACCCCAAAACATCAAATTTTTTCAGATAAAATCTTGACATAATGATGGGGTTTAATTTTTATTACGTAAAGGGGCTATCTTTTTGTCCCGACAATGAGATTTTAAAATTTTTTACATGGGGACAGGCTTACATTTATTTGCAAAGGAAAAATCTCTGGAAAAAAGTTCTTTGCAAAACAAAAAATTAGAGGAAAGCTCTGAAATTGGGATCCCCGTTTTATATGCTGAAAAAATGGAAGAATTTACTTTATTTTGGACTGGCAGATATACCACAAAAAGGGCATTGGAAAGGGCCCCCTTTTCAAAAATTGAGGGGCCAAAAGTAATAAGATGCCAAACCCGGGAGGAGAAGCATTCCCCGCCCTTGAAAGGGATTTTTGGGATTTGTCCTTAAAAATTGGCCAAGATTTAAAAAAGTCCAGAAAGGGCGAAATTTTCTAAAAACTGAACGGGTTGCATAGAATCCCTATCAAAAAAACCCGAGTATGCATTTAAAACCTCTGGGGACCGTTGTTTGTTTATGAATTGTCAGCAAATCGGGGGGAAGTTGCCTGTTTTTTTTAAAGGATTAAAAAAGGGTTAAAAACGTTTATCAGCAGGGTTTCCCACTTTGGGTTTTCAGGCAGAAATAAAAAGGGTTTACTAACACAGGCAAAAGGATTTGGAAATCATTGACCAAAATTGAATATTGGGCTTTCTATATCCACCACACCCAAGGGTTTAGTTTTATTTCTTTGGGCCCCAAAAATTTACAAGGGGGGGGTATCCCTTTAGGGGGGTCCCTTGTCTCTGGGTAAGGGGGCCCTTTTTCAAAATTGTGGTTAAACTATCCTTTGCCAAAATTTTCTGGGACCATTTTGTTGAAAACCCTACCCCCCTTTGTTAGGGGGAAAAATATGGAATTTTATTAAAGGGCATTTTAGGGGGGTGACGTTTTGGGGAGAGTGCCTTTTTAGCAAGCAAACGACGGTGGGGGCCTTATAAGTCGATTCCCCCAAAATCGATGGGTTTCAGGGCTGTTTTAATTCTTTCTCTCTTCCCCGAGGGGTTTAAAACCTTTTTGGGTTTAAAACAGGTTTTTTTGGGGGAAATTTTGTATTTTACCCTCACCCAAAGGTATTTTTTTCCTGTTTTATGGGGAAGTCTTCCACCCGCTACGGGGACAGCATGGGCAGTTTTCCCTGTGCCCCGGCCTTTTGGAAAATCTGTACCTGGGGGTGGGAGGGCGTCCGTGGTCTTCGGGCTCCCCTCCTCCTTTTTTTGACCTATAGGCCCCTTGGGGTTTGATTCATTGACGATATTTTTTATTTTTTTTTTAAACTGGAATGGTTACAAGGAAGGGGAAATTTGCCTTGTTTGTCCCGAACCTGAAAATTTTCCCAATTTTTTTTTAATTTTTAGATTTTTCGTTTGAGTTTTCTTCCGAATTTTTTACCATTCCTTTTTTATTCTGCCGGTGGGGGGAGGTTGCCCCCCCGACACCCTTAAAAGGGGGGGTCCCACGTGGAACCCAATTTCCTGCGTCTCCCCGTAATTGTTCCTTTTCTGGAAAATTTTTAAGAAGGAGGCTAACATTTTAAAATCTCGGTTTCTGGGCTAAGGGTATCCCGATCATATATTTTAAAACAAAACATTCAAAAATGAATGACAAGGGACGGGTTCAATTGGGTGACACCAAGAATTCCCTACTTTGCCAGGAAACAAGAGGACCGTGCGCGCATTATTGGGCAACCTTTGAAATGCGGGGGCCCCGGGTGAGCAGACCCTAAACAAATATTGGAAAGTGTTGAAAATGGACCCCCATTTGGAAGATTATGTTTTCCCCCGGGGAAAAGGCCCCCCCCGATAAAATTTATGAAAGGGGAAAAAAATCTAGGGACTGTCTGGGCAGTAGCCCCTTTGTTAAAACCAAAGAAAAGGGCATGTGGCGACTAACCAAACGGTTTTTCAGATGTGGGGATTGTTCGTTTTGGCCTTTGTGGAAAAAAAACAAATACATTCTCCAATTTTTACCCGGGGGCCCAAAAACCTTATCAGATTAAATAATTTTTATTAATTGGGAAGACCACACATTTTGGTATATTTGGAATTAAAACCCGTGCCCTGGGGGATTGAAGGGGTGTAGGTAAAACCAAGACAGTGCGGCTAGGTTTGGGGGATTTGGGCGAATTTTCGCCATCAAAGTGGACCAAAACCCAAACTAAAAAATATACAAATCAATACTTGGGGGGGAAATCTAAATGCCCTTTAAATGGAGGGGCATTGATCGGGTCTCTCCCTCTCAAAGGGCGTGGAAAAATTGGGGGCGTTTTTTATGCAAAAAAGGGAAAGCTTTGGACATTTACCCTAAAAACAAAGGCAAACCCAAAAAGGGGTTTAATTAAAGACCGTTGGATTTCAGCAGCTATCTTTAAAAGGGTTTTTTTTCTTTTCCCCGGGATTTTACAACATTGTTTAATTAACTTGATTTAATTTAAAACCTTTATCCCCAACTAACTTTATTTTAATGTCCCTTGGGAGAATTGGAAAGGTTTTTTAGTTTCTTTTTCCTACAATAAATGTCGTTTCACTAGCTGTTAACCGAGCATGTTTTTTAAAATCACCTGCTCAGTCTGTCTGCCCCGGTGTCGCGTCCTGCATATATTTCGGCACGATGCTCATCTGCGCATGCGCCGTAACTAGGACGCTTTCTCGGCGCAGTTCTCCGTTGCTGGCGCACTATGTGATGTCACGGAGGCGCCGTGAGCGCGCCGCCAGCTTTCGGCATCTCACACACAGCCGACACTGTCATGCCCTCACAGGGCGGGAGATGACTTACAGTTCTGAAACTCAATAGTAAGCTATATGGGTGTATGCTTTGTGGTGGGGGTTTGTTTGGGGTTGGCTTTTTATCTTATCCCCCTTTTTGTTTTTGTTTTTGTACTTCCCACAGCCTGGTGGTCTTGCTGGTTTATATTACAAACCTACAAGGCGGCTGTCATGATCATGCCAGAAAGAACCCCAGCTTTGAGTTCTGGTCGCCGGCCACGGCCGTTGCGACGTAAGCCGTGGTTTTTGACATAGTGTTTACATTTGTGTTCACGAGTGTGAACTGGTTTTCTTCCCTGCTATCTTGATTGATTCCTGACCGACGCCTAGGCCAGGAATCTTCCAGCACTCCACGGGTTAACCTGGCTCCTTGCTCCTGGTGATTGACAGCTCTACCTTCCTATCGGGTTTCTTCTGTTTCTTCCTCCTATTGCCTTTGTCCTTAGTTCTCCTGGAAGGTATTTAAGGGTTCTTCTGTTTCCTCTCTTTGCTGGTTATACTGGTCCTTTTCTGTCTGTTGCTTACCTACTCTATTCTGTGCCTCCCTGGTTACCTTACTTTGCTTGGATCACGTTTATTCTTCTGCCTTCTTACTTGTACCGCGTTCCCGATAGTTACCGACTTGGCTTGCTTGACGTTCCCATATTGTGTTTGTATTGTTTTGTCTGCGTCTTGTGTTTCACACTATTCAGTATAGTGCTCAGTCTTCTGGTTGGGGCCGACCTATTAAGGAGTCGGGCACCCCAAAAGGCAGGGACAGTGTGAGGCCTCACACTGTCTGTGTCTGTTCGTGCGCCCCTGACAGGTCCCTTACAGCGGCATTATGCTGATGAAACGTAAGGTAGTGTCCTTTTTTGTTATGTAAAAACGGCATGTTATGTTGTTTCTGCATCAATAACTACCATCAGGTATTTATCTACCCTCTAATTCTTGTGCCTTGCATTATTGCAGCCATTTATTTGTTACTATACCCAGATACTTGGTCCAATTATATCTTTCCAGACTGTCCCCTGATGATGTCATGGATGATTGAAACATGTTGGGACGGGACCATGAGGAATAACAGGGTGTTTTTGAATTAGGGTAAGGCTGCGGACAGGAACGCCCTTATCGGGGCGATCATCCTGTATCTCTCTCAGTTAGGTAGGGGTATGTTAGGTTTATAGGGCCAGGTTTTGTATATCACTCTGGTCCCACCCATGTGTTTGGTTTTTTGCCTCCCACAGTTTTTTGTGATTCTTTTTGGAGATAGGATCCGATATATTTTAAACTATATTTAAAAAAGTTATTTTTTAGAACCGATTTTTTTCCTCTTTAAATTGTCTTCTATATATGCTGGTCAAGAGGTTTTGGTACTATTGGTAGGGATCTACTAGGTACATTTGTTCTTGTATTCAGTAAAAGAAACAGCATTTTTGCAATCCACATACCAGTTAATTTTTGGCTGCTCATTTCTTTGCGCAAATTATGATCCAAGGGTTAATTTAAGCGTGTTTTTGTGCTATTATAGTCAGTAAAAGAAATGGTGTTTTTCAACGCCAAAGACGAAATTTTTCCTGGTGATTCCTGTAGCATAATTTATATTCAAAGGTTAATTAAGTATGTTTCTGCTTTTGTAGTCACTAAAAGAAACAGTGTTTTTCAACGCCAAAGATGAAACTTTCCTGGTGAATCCTGTAGCTTAATTATATCCAAAGTAAATTAAGCGTGTTTTCCTGCTTTTTAGTCATAAAAACACGGCTTTTAAACACGAACACATACCGAGTTAATTTTTGGTTGCTCATTTCTTTTGAGCAATTAAATCCAATGGTTAATTAAGCTGTTTTGTATTGTATCATAAAATAAACGGGTTTTTTTTAAACGCCAAAGACTAATTTTTTCCTGGCAATTCCTGAGCTGATTTATACCCAAAGGTTAATTAAGCGTGTTTCTCTTTTGTAGCAGTAAAAGAAACGGGTTTTTAACGCCAAAAGAAAAAAATTTTTCCGGGTGATTCCTTAGATAATTTATTTTTCAAAGGGTTTTAATTAACATTTTTTTGCTTTTGAGAGTAAAATCAGGGCTTTTTAAAACTGATATACCAGTTAATTTTTTTGGCTGCTCATTTTTTTTTGCGAATTTAACCCAAAGGTTAATTAAGGTGTTTGTGCTATTGGAGTCAGTAAAAAAGGGGTGTTTTTCCCCCAAAGACAAAATTTTCCTGTGCATAATTTATATAAAAAGGGTAAAAAGTGTGTTTTGTGCTATTGTAGTCAGTAAAAAAAACGGTGTTTTTTTAACCCAAAGGGGGAATTTTTCCTGTAGCATAATTTTTACCCAAAGGCAATTAAGTGTTTTTTTGCATTGTATCAGAAAAATAAACGGGTTTTTAAAACGCCAAAGATGAAATTTTTTCCTGTGATTCCTGTAGAATAATTTATTCCGAATTTAATTAGGGGGTTTCTGCTTTGTAGTCATAAAAAAAACGGCTTTTTAACACGCCACATACCTTAATTTTTTCCGGGTGATTTCTGTAGCCAAAATTTTATACCAAGGGTTAATTAAGCCTGTTTGTGTTTTTATATTCAGTAAAATACACGGTGTTTTTAAAGGCACATCAAGAAATTTTTTTGGTCATTTTGGGCGAAAATTATATCCAAGGGTTACCCAAAGCTTGTTAGTGGGTTCATTTGGAGTCAAATACGGGGTTGTAATTTCATATACAGATATCTTCATTAAACAGATCGTACTTTTTGAACAAACAATAGTCAGACGAGAGGGGGGCAGGTTTTTTTTACAGCAGTGGCAGTGGCACAAACATTCCGGAGCAGGCATAGGTCACAGCACAGTAAGGGGACGTCCGCGGGCGGCTCGGTGAGGCCAGAACTCCCGGCGTCATGTAGCAGCCATGTTTGATCAGAAACCCCAAGGGTTCTTGATTGGGGTTTTTGTTGGGTACAATTCACCCAGATGACATCTGCAACCCTGCCAACATCGGTGGGTTGTCAGATCAACTCTTATTTGGCTGACCCGGGAACGGGGTCAGCACCCCTCACCTATCCTAAACCCCGCCTCTGCCCCTTTCGGGCCCCTCAGCCAAAAAAACATATATGGTCGGGGCTCAGTGCCCAATCAGCGGGCGAACAATTTGAGGACAGTCACACTACTTGGCAACAAGAGGCGGGCAGACATCCCCTGCTTCTTGTAGTTTTGATGTGGGAGGGGCTGGGAGGTTTTTGCGAGTGGTCACCTCTGCATACCAAGACCGTTGACGATCAAACACTCATGAAGTATAAACAGGGGGTTTGAATCCAGTTTCGGGTTACACCAGTTTGTTCAAATGCAGTGTATGGAACTTGAACGAAGGAACCAAACCAGAGAATGTTTTAGGGCTTATTTGCATTCTGTGCCATTTTTGATTGAATTCAGTAAAAAAATGGAAGGGGAAAACAAAAAGAAGCAAAAGAAATGCTGAAAAAAGGCTTTGTATAACTTTTTCAGTATGAAGAATTGAATCGATGTCCAACTTACAGAAACTAAAACACAAGTCCTTTGGAGGCCCTCCCTTATTCCCGGTGGAACAAATTACACCCACAAAATTTTAAAGGGGTTTAAGAAAGCCCAAATTTGATAAATTTCATTTGTACATGAACCGATAACACAGGTGATAAAGGAAAAAATGTTTTAAATTGTATTAGGTGTCCAGATTTTGAAAGCTTGGAAATTCTTTTGCTGCATTTTTAATGGAAAAGGGCCCTCACACAACCGCCCCCCAAAACTATAAAATAAAAAATAATAATAATCTTTAGAGCCTTAGAGAAAGCATTTCCTTTAGCTTCGTCGTCATACTGTGTAATCATCTTTCCTCCGTCCCCTTTTCCCACGAACCATTGCCGCCTGTCCCGACCTTTCGATTGTCCCCGACTCGATTTCCTTAAATTTTGTACCATGTTACACCTCGGGGTGCCACCGCAAGCAAGTCACTCAGGTGTAGCGACCTGGGAGACCCGCCGCGCAAGTCCATCCCCGGGGGGCTCTGGGGAAACCGGGACCCACCCTTGAGTCCCCCCCTGGCGTGCTATTGCCACGCTTCGGTGGGCCAGTGGATCCACTACCCCTGTCTGTGACAAATGAAGCAGTGGAATGAGTTTTCATCCTAAATTTTTGGCGACTGACAAAAAAGCATGTCCGCATAAGGGGCCGAGCAAACGGCAAGTGTCCGGAAACCCACTGGCTGACTTAAAAATTTCACGGGGTTCCTGTCCCTTGGATCATCAATAAAACTTAAAATTTCCCTTTTTTGTCAAAAGGTTTTTAAAATATGGAGGATGGGAAATTTCCCAAAGTTTGGAAATGTCACAATCAGCCTTGTTGGGGGGGGCCGGTCTGCCGCTGGCTTAAGGAGGGGGTGCTTGGCGGTGTAAAAACGGTAAGTGCATGCAAAATTTTCCCGGCATTTTTTGAAAAGTCTTTCAGATGGGTTAAGACTTGAACAACCAATTTAACTGTAAGCCACGAGGGGGCATGGGTCAGCCCTGCTCCTACGCAGTGAGGGCACATTTCTTTTCATGTCTTCAAAAATTTTAATTTTCAGTTGCGCGAGAAAGCCACAATTCGTGACAACTTGCAAGACCCGGGCATTTTCCCTTTATGTTGACTTCGTTCACCCAGGGGAATACTCCCCGTCCATTGGCATCAAAAAACAATAATGGCCTTTTCCTTTTTCTTCAATTTTTCCCCCCCTTCAATAATTTCCTCCTGTTATATATCTAACCCCCGTTCATCAAATTTTCCCCCCCCCTTCAATAAATTCCCCCTAATTTTTTTATTTTTTGTTCATCAATTTCACCCCGTTCATTTTAGAGATGGGCGAATTGATTCTAACGAAGTGGAATTCGTTTAGAATTTCGGGAAAACTTCGGTTCTGAACAAAGTCGAAGTTTGGGATAATTAGCGGGAACGAAGTGTGCTTTTGATTGGTAAAATGGCTGCGAGCACATGGCGTTACATGGGGCAAAGAACTCTGGGAGGAAGAAGGGCATAGCCTACATGACATGTGCAAAAATGAAGCCAATCAGAGACCGGCAGGATTCTGTGATGTCACCGCACTATATAAGTCCGGGCGCACACTGGGAGCTCATACCGCTCTCACTGTACTGATCAGGGAAGGAGCTGACGCGGCTGCTTAGAATAGCTCTTACTGAAGAACTCATTTTTATACAGCGATTTTTGGGGGGTGTCACAGCTTGTCTCAGAGACAGCTTCTATTAACGTTTTATTTCTGATTTTGTGGGGTATTGGATCTGAAGTCCAGTGTGTGCCCAATGCAGCCGCATATACATCTTAATGCTATCTGCTCACAGCACATAAAAGGGACGACCCCTCTTAAGGGACGCCCCATAGTTTCAGGTATGAATGCACTGTGTCAAAATTGTGGGACTTACATCGATCACATTTTGGCACCGTTCGTTGAATGCCTCCCATCCTACATCAGGGACACTACTGACCTACTTAAACGCCTAGATGGTCTCACTTTAGACCCCGGGTCATCACTGGTCAGTATCGATCGTTGAACTTTATACACATCCATCCCACACGAGTTAGGCCTAGAAGCGGTCAGGAGTTTTTTGTCCTCAAGGGGCAAACAATTTGCATTGCACAGCACCTTTGTAGTCGAGCTGTTAGAGTTCGTCCTAACCAAGAACTATTTCTTGTTTGACGGGGGAGTCTACCATCAGCAGAGGGGCACCGCCATGGGCAGCGCCTGCGCCCCGGCATATGCGGGCCTACACCTCGGCTGGTGGGAGGCATCCACCGTCTTTGGCGACAGTCCACCACTTTTTTCCGATAAAATCGGCCTGTGGCTCAGATTCATCGATGATGTCTTCATCATATGGAATGGCACAAAGGATGAATTTGTTGCCATGTTAGAGATACTGAATGTCAATTCGTTAAATCTGAAATTTACGTTTGAGTTTGGAGGTGAAACCCTACCATTTCTGGACGTACTGATCTCTAAAAAACAAACAGGTGAATTGATAACAACAATATACCGTAAGCCTACAGCCACCAACTCCCTTTTGCGCTGGGAGAGTCACCACCCTACACCGCTTAAAAGAGGTATACCAAGGGGACAGTACATACGGTTAAGACGTAACTGCTCACAGTTGTGCGACTTCAAGAGAGAAGCAGGTGACCTGAGACAGAGATTTCTGGATAAGGGTTACCCAGATTTCACTTTGCGACAGGCATATAAAAAAGCTCTTACAAGTGAACGCAGCACACTGCTCACAGTAGGACACCAACAGAGAGATTCGGCCGAGCCTCTCATACGTGTGATAGGCACATTTGACAAAGCAGCCCAATTGTCTGTGAGTCTCTGAAACGTCACTGGCATATTTTGCGGTTGGACCCAGACTTAAGGGACCATATAGGTGTTTTTCCGTCGGTCACATACAGACGGGGTAAGAACTTACGTGATTTACTAGTACACAGCCATTATGTTTCGCCAAGGAAGGAGACGTGGTTGCGACGACCGAATGGATCATTCCATTGCGGCGTATGTTCCTTTTGTACATTCATGAGTCAAACCAATTCCTTCTCAGATAAGGACAACAAAAGAAAATTTGACATCAACCACTTTATTAATTGTAAAACGACACATGTCGTTTACATGATAAGGTGTACATGCGGCCTACAATACATATGTAAAACATCGCGACAACTCCGCCGCCGAATAGGTGAACACCTAGGCGATATCCGCAATGCAAGAGATACCTCAGTGTCACGTCATGTGAGAGGTCAGCACAACAGTGATGTGGGCTGCCTACGCTGGTGTGGCATAGACCGTATTCCTCCCTCTGCCAGACGCGGCAACATCGATCAGCTGCTCTTGCAGAGAGAGAGTTTCTGGATCTTCACCCTTAACACTATGACCCCCTCAGGACTAAACGAAAGTCTTGACTTCAGTTGCTTTTTATGAAACAATCTAGCAAGAGAGTAAGGACATCTCTCTAACTATGGCCAATTTATACTTGTTCTCTATGCTTTTCACTTGAATCTTGCATCCTGTACATCTATGCATGTATTCATTTGAATCTTGTCTTCTGTACACTTATACATTCTTTCATTCATTTCCCATGGTTAATTTACCTTGTGAGTCTCTATCTCGTCCTTCCTAGCCAAAATACCGTATTATTGAAATGAATGGCGAGATGCACGTACTGCACTCAGCCACTCGTCTTCATCGACGCTTCCCAATAGGGGTAAGTGTCTGCGCGCATGCGCCGGCGTTGCCATGGACGCACCACTATCCTGGCATTGCTTCACGGGCGCACTGCTCGTGACGTCATGTAGGCGCCACCACGCGCGCGTCTTAAACCTCCTGACCGCGCTCACATCGCGTCTCACAGAATCCGGCCACTGCCGGGACACCTCTACAGGGTGAGGGACGCACGGCCTCTGAGTTTCCTCAGTTTGGTAAGTAAATTACACTGGGCTCTTCACTTGGTTTGTTGCTTCATATAGTGAATCGGCATTCAGTTATTCCCCTCATAATGGACTTTCACTTTCATGTTTAGATGCCTGTACCCGGCCTCTTGATGCACATTGCTCACTCTATTCTGCATTGATTGCAGTCTCACCTGGGTAACCGTGAGTAAAATAATCCAGGTCTATGAGGCATGTTTTGTTGATGGTTTCTGGCGCTGAATCTTATAAAACCACATTTTCAGCATCTCTGTTTACACTTTTATGCCAGTTTTCATTAAGAGGCTTGTTGTAACATTTTATATACTTGCCCCTTCATTCTCCTTTTGGTCTCCATTGTCTTCATCATCCCCTGATGCGATTTTTGGAGAGTCGAAACATGTTGGGAAAGGAACCATTAGGTTATTTATAGGGTCAGCGTTTTGCAGGGACAGGCTCCTGCCAGGACCGCCCTTATTGGGGCGACATTCCTGTTATTGTTGTTAGGTCAGGGCTTAATAGCTCTTGCCACTCGAGGGTCTCGATAGGGAATTAGGTTAAGCCTTCCCAATAGGTGAGCCTTGTTTATTATTAGTGTTTTTTCTTTTGGGCGTATTTTATATCTACTTATTAAAAGTTAAGTTTTATAGCCTTTTTTCCTCCATATGGTTTTTTGATTTAGTTGGCTTTGAGGAATCCTTTAGTGCTCACACTCCAAGTGACCACTTTAGCTTATTTGTCATTGCTCAATTGTTTGGCACAATTTACATCCAGGGGTTAATTAAGCGTTGTTTTGCTGCTGTGGTGACTTAAATAAACCGTCATTCACCGCCAAAAAATACATTTTTCCTGTAGCATAATTCACAAGCGAAGGTTAATTACAATTTTTTCTCTTGTTGTGTAGCGTAAAAAACACGCCATTGTAACACGCTACAAAGCTAGTAGTTTGTGGTTGCTCAATTGTTTGGTGCAATTTACATCCAGGGGCTAATTAAGCGTTGTATTGCTGCTGTGGTGACTAAAATAAACCGTCTTTCACCGCCAAAAAATAAATTTTTCCTGTAGCATAATTCACAAGCGAAGGTTAATTACAATTTTTTCTCTTGTTGTGTAGCGTAAAAAACACGCCATTGTAACACGCTACAAAGCTGGTAGTTTGTGGCTGCTCAATTCTTTTGCGCAATTTACATCCAAGGGTTAACTAAGTATTTTTCTGCAGTTGTACTCAGTAAAAGAAACTTTCTTTTTCACCGCCACAGAAGAAATTCTGTAGCATAATTCATATCCGAAGGTTAATTAAGCCTGTTTGTGCTTTTATATTCAGTAAAATACACAGAGTTTTTAAACGGCACATACAAGTCAATTTTTCCTGCCCATTTGTGGAGTGCAATTTATATCCAAGGGTTACCCAAGCTTGTTACTGGGTTCATTTGGAGTCAAATACAGGGTGTGTATTTATCATATACAGATATATCTTCATCAAAGTGTCTGTACATTTTAGAACAAACAGTATGTCAGACAGAGAGGTGGCAGGCTCTTCACCTGCGAGTGGCAGTGGCACAAACATTCCTGGAGCAGGCCCAGGTCGCAGCACAGCAAGGGGACGTCGCAGCAGGGGTCACTCGGTGAGGCCACAACTGCCGCTGTCATCTAGCGGCCGTGTGCTGACTAGCAACCCAAGGGTTCTTGATTGGTTGACTAGGTCATCCACTTCCTCCCAGATGACATCTGACAACCCCAGCCAAGAGTCGGTGGGAACGTCAGACACAACCCTTAGTTGGCATGGCCCGGGAGCGGGTCAGCGGCCCTCACCTGTCCTCAACCCGCCTCTGTCCCATCCGGTTCCCTCAGCCAGAGATCTACTATGTGGTCTGGGCTCAGCGCCACTATATAGCAAGGATGAACAATTTGAGGAGGGCAGTCAGCAGCTACTTGGCAGCGAAGAAATGGGGCCAATATCCCCTGCTTCTTGCAGTAGGCGGCAAAGTATAGATGTGGAGAGTGGCATGGGAGGTCATGTTGTGAGGGGTCAGCCTCTGCATACCAAGACCGGTGATGAGGACAGCAGTGACGATGAAACACAAATTGATGATGATGTAGCCGACCGCACTTGGGAGCCGGGTGAATCAAGGGCTTCATCATAGTCAAGAGAAGAGGGCGTCAGCTTGCGCGTCAGGCAGCGGCGCAGCCAGCAAGTGGGTTGTGTGGCCGTGAGTCAGCAGGGTAGCAGCAGTGTGAGGTCGGGAGCCAAGCGGCCACGGGGTAAAAAACCCGCTTCGCAGGTCCAAGAAAGTAGCGGCACAGGGGCTCAGCGAGGCAGCGGCGGCAGTAGTCACTCAGTGCGGAGCGTTGGCGGTAAAATCAGCTACTCAGCGGTGTGGCAGTTCTTTGCTAAGACACCGGAGGTGCCGAATATGGGTATATGTAGAATCTGTGGGCAGAAAGTGAAGCGTGGCCAGGGAACTAACACTGGCACCACGGCCCTGCGTCAACACATGAAGCGTCACCATCCAGTGGCCTGGGAGAAACGTGGCTCAGATGTGGTGGTCCATCCTGCCGGCGCAGCAACGGCAGCAGCAGCGCCCACTGGCACGCATACCATTGCAGCCAGTCAAGGCTCCACCACCTCTGCAGAAGGGAGCTGTTTCTCTTTGACATCATCTCCCAGTCCAGATGCTCCTGCTCCTCGCTACTCATGGCGCCCAGCAGTCGTCAGCGAGGCGATTGCAAAGAGACAACAGTATGTGTCCAACCATCCTAAGGTGCAGCAGCTGACCGTGCTCCTGTCCAAGTTGTTGGTACTGCAGTCCCTCCCTTTCCAAATGGTGGACTCTGCACCATTCAGAGAACTAATGGCTTGTGCGGAGCCGAGATGGAGAGTTCCAAGCCGTAATTTCTTTTCCAAAAAGGCAGTACCAGCACTTCATAAATATGTAGAACAGAAAGTGGGCCAGTCCTTGAGCTTATCGGTTTGTTCCAAGGTGCACGGCAGCGCAGACGTCTGGAGCTGTAACTACGGTCAGGGCCAGTACATGTCCTTTACGGCCCACTGGGTGAATGTGCTTCCTGCCCAGGCACACCAACAACTTGGACAGGAGACGCCGCTTTCTCCTCCACGTTGTCAAACTGCTGCTGTTGCGCCAATGTCCGCCTCCTCCTCCTCCACCACCACCACCACCATCTCAGCCTCCACAAGTACTGCTCCATTTTTATTCCCATGTGTTTGGGCCAGCGGTTAATGGGATTTTACACCTGGCTTGCCCCTTGGGGAACGAAGTCCCCAAAAAGGGGAAAAACTGCTCCCCGGCCTGCCAAAAAATCGATGTGTGGCTTTTTCCCCGCCCAACTTCAAAACGGAAAACCTTGGGGACGGAAAAATGGGGGGGGTGAAAACATGGGGGGTGGGGGGGGGGGGGGGGGGGGGGGGTACGGGGGGGGGGGGGGGGGCAGGGGCCGAGGGGGGATGGTCCCTGCGCCCTGCATGGGGGCCCCGGGTTTTAATCGGGTTTTTAAAAGGTTCCTGAAGTCTTCCCCAGATCTTCAGAAAAATTTTGAAAAAAGGCCCAGGGAAAAATGTGCAAAGCACTTATCCATTTACAAAGGGCCCGGAACCCCCCTCGAGTTGCAGTGGCAGAACCCCGGCCCCCCCCCCAAAAAACACTCTGATATCCATTTTTCCAACCCCTTGGAATTTTCCCCCCTTTCACATGTTGGGACCGGGCTGTAAAGAACAAAAAAAGGGCCCTTAACGAAATTTTTTTATGGCCCCGGCGGAAGGAAACCCCTGTGTAATTTGGGTTGGGGCAGCCAGTGGCCAGCTCATGCGTGACATTCGAGGAGGGGACGTTATTTGTCCCGTCCCAGGGGAAGGGAAAGAATAAAAAGTCATTCCCCTGCTTTTAAAATTTCCCGGGAAAAGATGGGCCCGAAAAAAACCCGTCCCGGGGAGGGGATTGGGGAATGGGACTTTCATCTTGCCCGGCCCAAAATGGTTTCCCGGGGGGGACTGAAATTTGGGGCAGGAGGAGGCATTGGGGCAGAAGCATTGTCTTGGGGAAAAGTGATTTTTATTTTTTTAGCCCGGTGACAAAAGAGGGGAAACCGGGGCAGCGGGGGGGAAAAAAGATGGAGATGAGGAAAACCCAGGCCCGATGCCCCCAACACCGTGGCAGTAACAGTGGAGGGTGGAGGAGGGGCCCCTCGGAAAATCACTCGTGCCCGTGGCCCGCAGCTTTCGATTTTGGGCCCGGCTAAATGGGCACCGGAATAGTCAGCATCCGGCAGAGGGAAAGACTTTTGGCTCTCCACCTATTTGGGCCCCTCGCTTAAACCGGGCCAAAATGGGGCCTTTTTTTCCCAGCAATTTAGAAGGAGGACAAACTCAAATACTAAAAGGGAAATTCCTCCGTAGTCAGGGTTGGGGGGCCCCGCCTATGTGTAGGAACGTCCCCCCTCCCGACAGGGTTTTGACCCCGGGGGGTTTTCCCAGCGCTCACGTTATAACTGCCGCGGGGGCCGCTGGGGGAAGGTTTGGGGGGGGGGGGTAAGCAAATTTCCCCTTTCCCTCAGCAAAACAACCCAATCTGGAGTCACTGATTTAGCAGCTTCCTTCACCCGTTAGTGAGGGGTTTCCCCCACAAGCAGGAAACCCGGAAAAACCCCTAAAACCCAAAAGGTGGTGGCCAATTTTACAGCACCCCCACCCAACCCCCAAATTAGAAAAATCCGGGGTGGGCTACTGGGAGCCAAAACTGGATGTGGTTTTGGCCCCCCAAAAATTGTCCGAGTTTTTGGCCAAATGGAGAAGCTGTCCTGCCCGGCCCCGTGTTGTGGGTAAGGGGGGGTTTAGTGCACGGGGGGCCCTGTTTTCCCCAAGGGGAACCCCCTTTTCCCCGGGGGGAAAAAGTTGGAAACGCTGACTTTTTTTAAAAAGGGAAACAAGGGGGAAAATTTGGGCCCCGGAATTTTCCCCACACCCAAAGCCTTTGGCAAACAGCTACTTTTGCCATGGGCGCCACACCCAAAAATGTAGAAATGAAAGGGGGCTGGTTCCAAAACTACCGCCTCAGCCATATTCTGATGCAGCCACCCGCCTGATCCCAACATCTCTGGGGCAGTTTCCCCCCAATCTGCCCCCCCCACCCTTTAAGGGATTTGGGATTGCCCCCCCACCTCCCCACTCTTTTCATTGTGCCAACCCATTTAAAAACAAAGCCCGGCTGCTTTCTGTTTCTTGGGGGCCGGGGACATCCAAATTGTGTCATTGCGCCACTTCTGGGCCTCATTCGGGGGCGCTGTTTTTGTGCTGCGGGCACCTACACACCTGTCCATTGTGGCCCCTCCCTGACCTCCCCTGCTGTTTTCCCCCTGCCACCGTCACCCTCCCTCTCCCGGGCATTGTTGTCACTCTGGGCCTACCCCCATTTTTGCCACCTCCAGAATGTCATTGTTTCCCCTGCCTGACCCCCAAAGCTCTGCTGCGGTCACCCACACACTGTTTTCCCCCCCCAATTTTTGCCACTCTCTGCCTCATGCTGTTTCTCCTCCGCCGTCACTTTCCCCTCCGTAATTGGCCACTCGTGGGCCTACTCCAGTTTTTTACCACTCCGAATTCATTGTGCCACTGTCGACCTCATGTGCTGCCACTCCCCCACTCTCTGTCTTTTGCATCTGTGGCCTACTCCAGTTTTTTCCACCTCCGAATGTCATTGTGGCCCTCTCGACCTCATGCTGCTGCCCCCGTCACTCCACCTCGTCATTTTTGCCATTTGGGGGCCTAGTTTTTGCACCTCTAGGGCTGTCATTGTGGATGGCGAATAAGGCTGCTGCTGCTGTTGATCCGAACTAAAAAATTTTTTATTGGACTTGTGGTAATCCTGTTTTTGACCTCAAAATGTCATTGTCCACGGGCTGACCTCATGCTGCGCCACCGCAAAAACCCCCCACTCTCGTATTGTGCCACTCTGTGGCCCCACTATGTTTTGCCCCCTCCGAAAGCATGGCCACTGTTTTGATTGTGCTGCCGTCACCTCCACTCCCTGTCATTGTGCCACTCCCGTGGCCCAATACTGTTTTGCCCCTCCAGAATGTCATTGTGCCACGTCTGCCCATGCTGCTGCTGTGGCTGATGCCGTGCCCTTCCCCCCCTGTCAATGTGCCCTCGTGGGCCCACTCCTGTTTTTGCCACCTCCACACTGGTCATTGTACTGTCTGACCTCGTCTGCTGAGGCGTCAACCCACATGTGTATTGTGCCCTCGTGGCCTACTCCTGTTTTTGCCACCTCGAGGAAAAAGTCATTTCGCCCTTTTCTGACCCCATGCCTGTGGCGCCCCCGTCACCTCCACACTTGTCACTGTGTTGCCACCTAAGCTCCACCTTTTTTTTTTTCCAGCTGTCGTCCATGACTTTTTTCAGGTACATTCCGCCTTCATTTTTTGGTAGTTTTGCCCCCTTTTTGTGCCCCGGGAATATAGTGAAGCCTTTAATAGCGGGCGGCCCGTCATGTGCGTGTATAAATGAAACACAACATTGTAGAAGACCAAACCCAAACTCCCCTGCATATTTAAAACATGGATAAACTTCTACAGCAACCCTGCGGGTCTGTGCAGCCTGGAAAAAGTTTTTTTTAACATGTTATCCCGAAGTATTCGGCCCCAATTTTTTTGTCGGAAAATTCCGCGAAGGCGAACCGAATTTTTGAGAAATTCGCCCATCTCTATTCATTAATTTCCCCGTTAATATATTTATTCCTGTTCACCAATTTCCCCCTGTTCCTCAATTTCCCCTTTGCAATATATTTTTCCCTGTTCATCAATTTCCCCTGTTCAATAATTTCCCCATTTTAATATATTTATTCCTGTTCATCAATTTCCCCCGTTCATAAATTTCCCCATTAATATATTTTTTCTGTTTAATCAATTTCCCCCTGTTCATCAGTTCCTGTCTGCCCGTGTACCTGACCTTTCTGCTATGTTACCTGACCTCGAATCTCTGCCGCCTGCCCTGACCTGTTGGCCTGACCTTTGACTACGAGTTTCGTCTTACGATTCGGTACCTCGCTGCGCCTCGGCTGCCACCGCAAGCTAGTCGCGCCAGGGGTAGCGACCTGGTAGGACTCCCGCCGCAGAAAGTCCATCCTGCCTTGCAGCGGGCTCTGGTGAAAATCTGGACCTACTTAGACCCCGCTCCCTGGCGTGCCCGTTACCACCGCTTGTGGTGGTCCAGAGGAGCCACTACCCGTTACAATGGCAGAAGTGAATGCCAAGTTTCCTGGCCAGTTCTTTGAATGTTGCAGAGTCCACCACTTGAAAAGGGAGGGACTCACCAACTTGGACAGGAGCACGGTCAGCTTCTGCACTTAGGGATGGCTAGGTGCATAGTGCTGTCTCTTGGCAATCGTCTTGGTGAACAACTGCTGGCACCATGAGTGCCAAGAAGCAGGAGTATCTGGGCCGGTAGATGATGTAATAGACAGGGAGTTGTCTTTGGCAGAGGTGGTGAAGCCTTGACTGCCTGAAATGGGAGGCGTGCCACTGTGTGCTGCTACTGTTGGGACAGGATGGACCACCACATCTGAAACACGTATGGTGACACTGCATGATGTTGATGCAGGGCCGTGGTGCCAATGTTAGGTCCCTGGTCACGCTTTAATTTCTGCCCAGATTCTACATATAGTTATGTTCGCCTTATCTGGTGTCTTGTCAAAAAACTGGCACACCGCCGAGTAGGTGATTTTACCACCAAAGCTCCGCACTGACTGACTGCTACTGCCGCTGACCCGGTGAGCCCCTGTGCTGCTACTTTCTGGGATCTGCAAAACAACCAGTATGCTGATGACACCCAACTTTACATCTCCGGCCCAGACATTAACTCTCTATTGTCCAAGATCCCAGATTGTCGTCCAAATCCTCCTTCTTCTCCTCCTGTCTCCTAAAACTTAATGTAGAGATAACAGAATGCTTGCAGGGCCGGGACAATGGCTAGTCGAGGGTAGGCGGCCGCGTAGGGCGCCACTTCATCCCAGGGAGAAAAGGGGACACAAGGAGGCATGTAGTGGGCTGAATTTTCCATTTGGGGGCACTTTATGCCTCGTTTAACTAGGACACCTTCCCTTGTCCCAGCTTTGCTTGCGTCACCCGTCTCCCACGTGCGATCTGCTACATCGATTAGTGTTTGCCTGTCACTGCTGTTCACCTCAACGGTGTTGCTGTACAAAGCCTGACCACTCACAACATAACCCCCCATTGCAACTCTCCTCATCACTATTTGCCCGCTTCTGCAAGAAGCAGTGGATGCCTTCCCCACCTCTTTGCTGCCCACTGTCCTCAAATATTTTGTCCTCACGGCTCCGGCGGCCGTGTCCCGGTTCACTTACCCGTCCTTGGTCCTGCGGTGTCTCCTGTCCCCCGGTGCGCGCGTCCCCGCTCCCTAGGGCGCGCGCTGGCTCTGTTAAATTTAAAGGGCCAGCGTGCCGATAATTAGGTATTGCCAGCCAATGCCCTTATTTAAGCCTGCCTCTTCCTGATGCCCTTGCCGGATCTTTAGTGCCCATTGCCTATTGAGAAAGCGTTCCTAAGTCTTGTTCTGATTATCGTGTACCGTACCGTTTGCCTCCGTCCCTCGACCACGAATCTTGCCGCCTGCCCTGACCTTCCTGCCTGTCCATGACCACGAACCTTGCCGCCTGCCCTGACCAACCTGCCTGTCCCCGACTACGAGCCTGCCTTCCGATTTTGTACCACGCTACACCTCAGCTGCCTGCGCAAGCAAGTCATGTCAGGGGTAGCGACCTGGTAGACTCCTGCCGCGCTTTGAGGTGGGCTCTGGTGAAAACCGGGACCTACTTAGATTCCGCTCCCTGGCGTGGCTTACGCCATCGCTTGCGGTGGTCCAGAGGATCCACTACCTCCAACTGTGACAAAATCCATGTTGATTATAGCAGCTTTATAGATTTCCCACAGATATTTTGGGCCATATGTATGAAAACTGTCTAGGTCTAAAACTCTCTTTGTCGTCCCTAGCAACCAATCAGAGCTCCACTTTCATTTCCTATAATGTTCTGGAAAAATTAGAGGGGCACTCTGGTTGCTATAAGCAACAACATAAGTTTTAGCATGGAAGGGAGAGGCATGGACCAAACATACTCATACTATACTTCTATTTCTTTTACCACATGGACCGGCAATCCTCCCCGTTTGGCCCGGGTATTTTTAATTAGCAGTAGTCTGTATAAGGGTTAATACCCTGTTTCTTTCAGTCTGCTTGCAGGGAGCCCAGAAGAGGTAAGCTGTGTAAACCTTTCCTTTTTTTGGTGGTGGTGCTGTGTGGCGGCCATTGTTGCTGTGATGCTATGCTGGTGTGGTGGTGCAGCCCAGAGCCAGGGGGCTAGATCTGGCAGCAATGGGGCTGTTTGGTCACTGGGCTGTGCCCCTCATCTGTACGGCTTTTGCTGCGGTGGCGGCCGCCATGCAGTGCTGCCCTCATTTAGTGTAGGGACCCATTTTATAGAGGTCGCAGTGAAGTGGCAAATGGGCCTATATTGTTTGATCAAAAAGTATACTAAGAACCTCCTGTTCATTTTTGTAAAGTTTTGCTGAGAAGCAATAGATCAACATATAGTGTGAGGACGTGCGGTCCATGCCTCTCCCTTCCATGTTTGAAAACATGAGTTTTAGACCTAGTTTTCATACTTGTGGCCCTTAATGTTTTTTACTCTCTTGAATTAAATGGGAAAATCAGCATCTAAATTTTAACAAAAAGTTTGTAATAGAAAAAAATCAGGTGGATTTACAACATAAAGCGGCAGCAGCATGTGAACACAGCTTGTGTATTTCATTTTTCTCTATGAAATATTTTTCTTAGGTTTAAAGGCTTTCTAATCAATGCAGAGTAACTTGTAGCTGGAGTTTTTTCTCCCTGAAGTGTGGGGGTCTGAACAGACACGTAGAGAGGTATCAATAGAGTAGGTTCCCATCAGTATTTAGGTCACCTTGCTGATTGGCTGGTGGGCTTAAGCAGTTTTGATCAAATATGTGAACTAAGAGCCTCAGAAATTTTTTGTATAGCATTTTCCGGAAATTCCTATGTCCTTTTTGATTTTTAGTGCTAGTAGTGTGCTGCTGATCTTTGGTTGTGTTTGTAAATAAAGACTATTACCAAATGCATTGCTGTTCTGATTTTGCTTCTCTTCAGAGTAGATCTTATCTCCTGCTTTTGCACACAAACTTTCCTAGTTACCAGCCACCTCTCTCTGCTCTTACAGGCAGCAGCAGTGGTCGGGATGATGACTCACTCCCTGCTGAATTTATTATCTTGAAATTCAGAGATCATTAACATTAGTTACAGACAAGCATTAACCCTTTACAGCTCTGTAGCTTTGTGCACTTTTGTTTACAAACCTCTTGCATCTATGTCACTGGAACAGAAACAACTAGGAATAGCTGTTATGTCAATCACTGCTATAGAATTGCACACAGCCTAACCAGAAAGCATGAGTCTAAAGCTGGCTGTGCAAAACATCATGGTGAGGACACCCCTTTAATTATGTATTTTCTTTATTAAATAGCGTCAACACATTTGCACAAATATTGGCATCAGCTTCATGGTCTAATTTGACCATTTTAGATGCAATAGACCAAGCTACTTTATCTGTATATTCTGTACAGTAAGAGAAGACACTGGAATATTAAGAAGAAAACCAGGCAAACCCATAAAATGATGGTAGACCAAGAATAAACGTAATTCGGATCCACCAGTGTTCAGCTTCTGTTTTCTGTCTTTTCTTTACCTCATCAACCCTATTTCAAGCCATCACCATCTGCTGCTATAGATCCAGGCATTGATGAACCCTCCCCCACCATAGCTTTTCCATCCTCCTCATTCCCATTGTTTGTATATTTGTTTCTGTTGTCTATTACTTTCTGCTGGATTCAATTGTTTGCATTATTCTTCATATGTCATTTTATTTGATTAGAATCACAAACATTAAAATATTTGCCATTTTTATGCATGCAGTTTCATTTGCCCAAAGTCCTAAATGTAGAATACCTTTGCCATGACTGAGACTTCACCGCATGCACAGATGTAGACAATGGACTATGCAGACACGTGACCATATTCTTTGACTGATAATAAATTATGTCACCTGGGTAGATTCACTTCTGTTTTTTTTTCCAGTGGCTTTCATATATCACAGAAATTCTAAGTATCTATCATCCAGAGCCTATAGCCGGCTAGGAGTCCACATTGCACCTCTTTTTGTCTCCTCATAAATTTTATGATCAACAAGATGTAACATGTTCAATTTCTTGCTGGGCTGCAGAATTTGCTGCCCTACAGATGCAGTATACATATTTATACATAGAGTAACCACACAAATAAGTCCCAAAATAGCAAAATTTTTCAATGCAACCGATGCTCAGGTCAGCCCGGGGATTCCTCACTTAATCCCCATGTCCCCATAATCTCAGCAATATGGAGACCTGTACATTCAACTGTAACTTTTGAATATTTTATTTGAACATTAGTCCATATATAGATATATATATATAGAAAGTAGTTGCAGTGTATCCTTTAGTAATGCGCGTCCATGTCTTTTTCATCCATATACTCTCATGTGGGTAGATGGAGATCGCCTACGGACAGACAGCAGTCCTCACATCTGTGAGCGACGTTTAGAGGGTAGAACCAGGGTCTGGATAGTACTTTAAAGTCTTGGTCATGTTTTTTCAACAAGTTTTTCCTTTAACTGCTCTTTTAGTGATCCATTGTTTACAGCTCATCTCCAGGGGATATGACCAGGATTGAGAGCTCCTCAGTACTGGTCAGACATGCTCAGACATGACCTTTCCTCTCAGACATTTCTAACCATGTGATATGTTGCATTATCTTGCTGGAAAATCCCATTTGCCCAAGGGAAAACATTCAGCATGTATTGGTGTACGTGACATGCAAGGATGAATTCACATCCAAATCAGATGAGAGTGCCTTTCACATGGATGAGTGGCCCAGAGAATGCCACAAAAACATTCCCAGACCATAAGGCCTCGTTCACACCGCTTATTTCTGACTGATTTGCCGACGGATTGACGATCGTCAATCCGTCGGCAATCCGTCCGAAATAAGTCACAGTCTATTTTCTATTGATTTCAATAGAAAATACGGCTCGTCGTTCACACGACGCGTAGTTCCGTTCCGGATTGCCGCCGCGGATTGACGACGGCAATCCGGACGGAAAAACAATTCACATGTCAATTATTTCCGGACGGATTCACCACCTACAATGATTGTAGATGGTGAATCCGTCGGGAAATCAGTTACAAATACGTGCCACACTTAGTGGCACTTATTTGCAACTGATTTTCAACTGATTTCAGAACGTATTTACATCGGAAATCCGTTGTAAATACGTTCTGAAATAAGCCGTGTGAACGAGGCTTAACACTGCCACCACCAGCTTGTGTTCTTCTAGCAATTTGGGCTTTGGCATCCCTCCACACTCAGGTGGCCGATTGGCTAAGTATGCTATTTGATGTATTATCAGTGTACTATCATTATCTTGGTCTGGATATTATGTAGGCTGTATTTCCTTTGATTGTTGGTGGGGATAGCCTTTGTTTCATTGGGTGGTGTTGTATTTTGTGTAGTTTATATTTTTTGACATTATGTTTGGTACAATTTTTGTTATATAATAAAATTATATCTTTTACCTTAAGGTGTTTTTTTGTTGGTTTGTTTGGTATTTACCTTTTGGTTGCAGAATTGTTTGCCCGGTTTTTGTAGGTTATGGTTGCAGGATGTTACTTCTCTAATGTTTCACGCTTAACACACCAATCTCCATCCCTTCATGACTCATCTGAGAAGGCAACACTGCCTTTGTTACCAATCAGTTTAGGATAATATCCTTGCTGTTTTAGAAATAAAATTCAGCAGTTTTCTATATACCAGCCTTCATCATTGGCATTTACTTATAATCCACGTGCGCCGGTTCGCCATTTTTTTGTTTGTTGCATGCAATCAATGGAGCTCTAACACTGATTGTGCTATGAAAATTTAATCCTTTTCTGCTGATGCACCTTGGTTAACAGTGGTGCAGTGACCATTAGTCTGCTTCGGAGCCCCACACACAGTAGGGTTTGCTGAACTTTGTTTTTGCGACACCTGTGGTGCACCCCTGATTATTTTCAGCAGTGAGTTGTTCCACTGTACCGTATCAATTCGCCCTCCTGGACCTACGTAGCCAACTTTTGCCTCTCACATCAGTGGCAGATGGTGTCTGCAGTTTTCATGTCACTTATTCAAAATAGGGCCATTTGTCCACTCATGATACCAGGAGCGTAACTAGAGAAGCCAGGGCCCCAAAGCAAACTTTTGGATGGAGCCCCCTATCCCTCCCCCCCCATCGCCCACCTCCCTGGCCACGACCATGTACCAGGACATGCTGTTAGATAATATAGATAATCCAAGGGGTAAATACCTCACCATACATCTCACCATCATACTGCTACCAAACAAATCCCACTATACTAAGACCAACATTACCAATAACACTACTACATATGGACTTGATTATACCACCAGAACATGACCACAAATTACCACCACATAGTGACTGAATAATACCCCTACACTATTACTGATCAGTACACAAAGACCAATAGTACCGCCATATAGTGACCATATAATGGTATATACTAGTGTACACAGGCTCTGCAGACTGTATATTACCTCCATACAGTGACCATATAGTGGTAGACACCAGTGTACACAGGCTCTGCTGACTCATAAGTGATTACAGTGTAGTTACATCTTGTGATTCACAGGTGACGTTTCTCCCCTTTGTTCTACATCCGGTCCAGTCCGCCATCATGATGACATCTCCCGACCACTTGTCCCTGCAGATTTAGACACAAATATCTTAGAATCCTGACTTTTCCAGCACCTACCCCATGGCTATATGGGGTCCATTTAGGCAGGTAGGGTTTAGATAGGATATATGGGGCCCCAAATAGGCAAGGTTTAGGTAGCCAATAGAGTGCCCATATAGGCAGGCAGGGTTTAGTTAGCTATAGGGAGCCATACAGGTAGACAGGGGTTAGGTGGGCTATAGGGGCCATATAGGTAGGCAAGCTTTAGGGGGCTATAGGCACAGGCTTCACGGTAGCTATAGGGATATTCAGGCAGGCAGACTTAGAGCTATATAGGCAGCCTTTAGGGTGCTATGCAGGCAGGCTGGGGGCTATGCAGGCAGGCTGGGGGATCTAGGCAGGCTAGGGGGCTATAAAGGCAGGCTAGGGGGCTATAAAGGCAGGCTAGGGGGGTATACAGGCAAGCTAGGGGGGTATACAGGCAAGCTTAGGGGGGTATACAGGCAAGCTTAGGGGGGGTATACAGGCAAGCTTAGGGGGTATACAGGCAGGCTTAGGGGTATACGGCAGCTTAGGGGGTATACAGGCGGCTTATGGGGTATACGGCAGGCATAGGGGGTATACGGCAGGCTTAGGGGTATACGGCCGGCTTAGGGGGTATACAGCAGGCTTAGGGGGTATACAGGCGGCTTAGGGGGTATACGGCAGGCTTAGGGGGTATACGGCAGGCTTAGGGGTATACAGGCGGCTTAGGGGGTATACAGGCGGCTTAGGGGGTATATAGCGACTTAGGGTATACAGGCGGCTTAGGGGGTATACAGGGAGGCTTAGGGGTATACAGGCGGCTTAGGGGGTATACAGGCGGCTTAGGGGGTATACAGGCAGGCTTAGGGGTTATACAGGCGGCTTAGGGGGTATACAGTCGGCTTAGGAGGTATACAGGGAGGCTTAGGGGCAGGTAAAATAAGAAATCCCTTACTCACCTCGGTCCACGTTCCACCGATGCGCCGCGCTGCAGGCTCTCTGCAACCTGTGTGCTCAGCACGGGCGGCGCGGTGATGTGACGTCACCGCGTGCGCCCACGTGATCACAGAGGGCCGGCAGGGGAAGTAGCAGAGCGGAGCGATCGGCGCTCCGTTCTGCTACCTCCGGGCAGCGCTGCCTCTGAACGCTCGGGCCGGAGGGCCCGGACGTTCAGAGGCAGTATGCGCCGGGCCCCTCAGCTCCGCGCCCGCCGCAGTGAACTGTTAAGTTCACTGCCGGCGGGCCCAGGAGCGACATCACCGGGGTAGCGGACGCGGTAGCAGCTGCCCCGGGGCGCGGGCCCCCCTAACCGCACGGGCCCCGGAGCAACTGCTACCCCTGCTACCCCGGTAGTTACGCCCCTGCATGATACACTGTCACCATACCAGCATGTGAACAGATCACAAACTGCGCAGTTTCAAAAATATTGCCACCTTTGGCCTCCCCAAAAATCATCACTTTTTTGCAACTCCTTCACATTGCTTCTTTTACTCATGACAGCAACAAGGGATATGTGTGCAGACCACTTATCACACATTTTATATACCCACCAAGTGACTTCCTTCATGAGCTACACGCTGCCAACATTGTAAGTAAGAAGTGGTCATAACAATGTGACTTAACTGTGGATTAGGCTATGTTCACACAGCTAATTGCAGGGCGTACAGTATGCCCCGCAATTACGCTGGGTGTTTGGGAGCTCGTGCCGATCGGTGTGTACTCCCGCGGCCCCATAGACGGTCATTACTCGCGGTGCGTAAGCGCCATGAATAAATGACATGTCAATTATCTCCCTGCGCGTACAATACGATCGTATTGTATACGCGGGCAGAGGAGGCGTAATCCACAGTTCTCTATGAGAACTTTGGAATACCGTAATGATGGCGGCGCATTTTACTCATATTAGAGCGCAGTACGCTCTCAATACATGGCGAAATGTTTCTCAAAATAAGCCGTGTGAACATAGCCTATATCTGTATTATCAAACCAAAGCGTCTCTTAATGACCAACATTAAGTTATTATTATTATAATTATGCTTTGGAGACTTCTAACCATCTATTTAATAGGTAGTAAGTTTTTATAACGGGAAAAGCCTAACAAACAACCCAGTTAAAATAGGCACATGCATCCATTATCATTGCTCACTGACTAGCTCAGTGGTGTTATCCTCAGCAAAACACAACTGTGTCACCTGCGTGTGGTACAACTTTTAATAACACATGTGCAGAGACAATAGTTTTGTATGTATTTTATAGGGGTGTTCCCACCATAGTTTGTTGGCATATTCATAGGATATTCCATCAAAGTCTGATAGGTGCTGGTTCCACCTTTAGGCCCTGCACCTAGCTCAGGAACTGGCCCTCCAATGTTATGGAGGAAAATGGAGAGCCAGTTGTGCTTGCGTACAGCTCTCCATTTTGTTCTATGCCACTTTCGAGTTCAGGTTAGCGCTATATTCAGCTATACTCAGAACTCCCATAGAACAGAATGGAGAGACAGAAGGCCTTCATAGATGGAGTGGTCTTCCCCTATCCCTGGCCGGTAGATGTCACACAATTAAAATGATATGCTTTCCTAAATTGTTGTACCATCTCCAGACCCTCCCTCTGTTGCTCAGACACTCGGACATCAATAGGATTTATGCATCTTTCTCACGTTTTATCTGGGCAGGTAAGAAACCACGCATAGCACTTGAAAAGTTAATGCTCCCCGTGGAGCAGGGAGGCCTGAACTTGCCAAATGTAGATATTACAATTTGGCATCTTTGTCACGTCATGTCCTAGACTGGGTAGGTGAGTCAAGCCGGTATTCTAATTTTGAGCTGGAGAAAGAATTGATGAGCCCCTGGCATCCCCATGCTCTTCTCCATGCGAGAATCTCTTCACTTCCCCTCAGACTCAAGACCTCTGTTCTTCTCCGCGAAACGGTGGCGACTTGGAAACAGATTCGTAAAATGCTGAATCTTCCCTTTTTACTATCGAAAAAGATGCCTTTATGGGAGCACCCCGAATTCACTCAGGGTAAAGACAACCCCGTGTTTGGATTGTGGAGGGCTAGGGGGATCTGTTATGCTGGGCAGCTGATGCACTCAGAAGACAAACGGTGGCTTTCTCCCTCTGAGCTGAGGGATAAATTTTCCCTGCCCCCAATGCATGTCTTCCGGGCCTTGCAGATCTTGTCCTTTTGTAATTCTAGACTTAGAAACGTCACTAAAGAGTGTGGCTCAAATAGATTCGATTCCTTGATAGAATGCCATAGATCTAATTTCACGCTGTTGGCCATTTACAGAGTCATGAGGAGTTGGGACTTAGTCTCTGGCTCTGTAAACCCATTCAGGAAATGGGAGCGCTGTTTTGATGATCCCCAGTTTGCGGAGAAGATTTTAAAAGGCCTTAGCAGATTGTGCAAGGCGGTGGTGTGTGAACTCTGGAGAGAAACTCAGCTGAAAATTATACACAATGCCTTCTACGGCTTCAACTTGCCCACCTCGAAGAAGTACCCGGACAGACTTCAGGCATGTCCCAAATGTAAAACCCCATCTACAGATATGTGGCATGGTCTGTGGTCTTGTCCCCATGTTCAGAGTTTCTGGGATACATTTATTGACTATGTCTGGGAACACTGGAGGATCAGGTTGCCCAAATGCCATGAGCTGCTTATCTTTCATTTTGCGAGGCCCCCGGAGGAGGTAACCTTGCAAGATACACCTACTCCTCCCCCTAACTCCAGGTCTATAGAAAGTACCATCCACATCGCGATCTTGATCGCCAAGCTCTGTCTTCTCTTACATTGGTTAAAATCACAAACTCCCCCGATGGCCCTAATAATAGACAACATGAAAATATATTTAACTGCGGACAAGATCGCTGTGTAAGCATGTATTTTTGCTCTGTCTTGTTTTGTTTGGAAAACCCACAACAATGTCTTTAATATTTCAAAAGTGCTTTAATCAAAAGATATGAACGGTACATACAGGTAATCAATAAAAGGATAATATCTGTAAGAATGCAGAAATTTGTATGCAGTAGTGAACAAATACCCGTAGGCCTTGTGGCCTGTAATAAAGACAACATGTATAAACTTGTTGGAAATCAAACGCGACTGAAATCTGGGAATGCCTCAGTGCATTTATTGTCGCCTAATATATAGAACCCTTTTAACAGGAGCCTGAAAACAGAAACAAAAAAATTTTTGGAACCCCTTAAAAATTTATAA